>JAEKDQ010000974.1:0-72367 GCA_026937815.1 Etheostoma perlongum
GTTGAAACATGTGTCTCGGTCCACTGCTGGCCTCTGCCCTCCACCTCGTCCTCTGCTTTTTCCTCTCGCTTTGCCTTTGCTTCTGGCCCCCTCTCCAGCCACCGTTGACACTGTCCAAGTTATTTTACTTCTGTTTCTCTTCTTTTCAGCTTGTTCTGCTGACTTGTAGCATTGGATGTCGGTACCCGATGCTGCTGTTATTGTCAGATGTAGGTGGGGGAGAGGCCGTGGCTGCTTGTAGAGAGAGAGATTGCAGCGAGGTGGCTGCTGTGTGGGAACTGGTCCGCTCCTGGTGCTTGCTTCTGGGGGAGACACGGACGGTGTTTCTCCCTTCGGCCTGGATGTCAGAGGAGGGTGGGGTGGTGGTGGGTTGAGCAGCTGACCGCCATCTTTAAGACTCGGATAGAGGAAAAATGCATTAGTGACAGTGTTCATTTCTCCTTTCTGTTTTTCAACAGCATTGTCTGTTCCCTCCTTAGTTACTAGTTTTTTTCATCTGTTTTCTTTCCCTGCGAGTGGCTTCTTCCATCCACTGACTAAAACATTCTTTGTTTTTTCTATTTGAATCAGATCTTGGTTGCTAATCATTTTTCCCCCTCTCAATAATTTTTCTTCTTCTTCTAAATCCTGTTTTAGCATTCTGAGTTTGCCTGTACTTAAAGAACCATTTTCAGGAAAACCGTGTTTTGTCATCTAATATGACAGACATTCCAAAGATTTCGGACCAAACTTTTTTATCATTTCATCCACCACTGGACCTGAAGGAACGTGTGGCGTGGTGCTCCTGTTACCCATTTTTCCACAAAAAAGGAAAACAGATAACAACCAGCCGAAGTACTTCTTCACGTATAATCGTCACTATACGGCCCAGTTTAGTTCACGGTAAACTTTGCGGGAAAACCTGTAAACAGCTGCAACTTAATTTAAGCTACAATGACTGCTTATCTGTGATAGATTTCCTAAAACGCTTAGAAATCCTGTCAAAACAGTTTACTGTTTATCTGTGACAGATTGCCTAAACGCTTAAATCCTGACAAACAGCTACGATGGCTGCTTATCCGTATGATTTTAAAACCTATCCGTCACCCTCGTCCTAGTCCGTATTGGATGAAATGATGTCAGTTGGCGCTTTTTATCTGTTATACATAACAACCTGGGTGCCAAAGAAAACTCCTTTCCCTGTTTTGTAACCAACCCAAAGTTTCTCAAAACAAAAGATAGACTTTCACCGAATACCCTCAGAGAAACCACGGTCCATATCTGTCTCACAAACTGTCTCAATATCCAATTCAAATTGTTGATAATTGAAACTTCAACTTACCCCCGCTGTTTGAAATTGCTTCCTTTTCGTTTGGATTTCAGAGTGGAATCAGTGAGCCCTCTGTGGTTTCTGACCCTCTGTCTCTCAAAGATGTTTTGGCGAGGTTTAGAGGCAGGTGATCATCAGATCCCTGGATGTACTGTCATCAGTCGCCAGCGGAGTCCCGATCTGATCCCTCCTTGAAATCCTGCCGACAACGCCAAGTTTGTGGTGGAAGTTTCTGTTACAGCGAGGGAGGAATTTGGGTGAATAAGAGACCTTGTAGAAACAAAATAAAGACAGGCTGCAAACTGGATTAAAAGTTTAGGTATTCGGTGGAAGGGTTTAATTATTTTCTCGAGAGAACAATCAAAAATGACAAGAACAGCATTCACAATGAATCAGAGTTACAAAGTGACAACAGTTCTGTGTCTCGCGTAACATATGACAGTTCCTTATATCCAGTGCCCCCAGAGGAGAAAAAACCCTTGTTTAGAAAACAGTTTAATCTCCAACATAACAATTAACAGACCTCAGGCAGACAGTTTGTTCTATTACGTATTTCTGAATCTGTACCTCACGTGTATAAGTATCTTGACCGGTCATTCTATCTTAGCTGAAAAAGGACATCTTGTCTCTTGGATAGGCTATGGTCTCAACCTGGGACCTGCTATGATAAACACTGCTCTAGGCAACTGTTTCTGTCAGGCTCCACGTCATCTATTCTTTAAGGAAATGGTGTGGAGTCATAACAAACCCAGTTGTCTCCATCAAGGAGAAACACACAGATGACAGATACACAAGTCATATACTCTGAGAGGCCTTGGAGATCCTATTATGAATAATTAATATGAAAATCATTGGTTGAATGTAATTTTCCCATTACAGAATCTAGGCTAGGCAATCACTGCAAAGGGTAAGCCTAAATTTCATTGACTTTGTGTTGACTAATGCCATCTTAATTGGGCTGGTTTGCAATATCTGATAATGGATGTAGGTAATCTAGACCAGGTTGCTACTGTTTATTGTTTAATGAGGGCACATTTCTTAGGCCTGAAGTTTGTGATGACGAAACAACTTCTCCCTCCAACTTGTGAAATTATGGGTTAGATGACGATACTGTTGTGGCGTGGTCCTTGCTACTGAATACAACATCTTCTGGCAAGGTGGCCCAAAAAATGCATGCACATTCCTAATAGAATAATTTGTCAAGTGAAGCAAATATGTCCAATGTACTTGTGCAGTGTTGTAGCATACCTTCGAACTGGATGGATCTCTTACTCAAACTTGACTTTCTGGATCGCATTTCATACATTCATTCACACTAGCAACAGCAACAAAGCCCTCACCAATTCCACTCCTCACCGCTGATTAAATATTCCATATTCTGCTTCTTTAGCCACGTTCCCACTTTCTTAACTGTCCACAAGATGCCCGGATATGTTTTCGCCAGCGTTCCTCATTTATTTGCTGAGCTGTTCAGACTTCCCTTATCTGTCACTTATTTCTTTTTTATGTTTTTTTATTGAAAACTAATATACCAATACACATAAACAGAAAAGGTACAGGTTCCAGTTTTAGTTTTTTGTTCATAGCCTATGATATCCAATCATATCATATATCCCCTTTTCCAGTGTAACAAAATACATCTACGGGCAATAAGTGACACAAAAGCAATAACATCTAAGTGTTTATCGGAGAGATTGGCCAATACAGGAGGCCCCCAAAGAGGGCTGTAGTCAAGGGTGATGTTTAGAGCTTTACTTAATATATTGAAAAAAGAGGACCACAACTCACCAATTTGGTACAGAGGAGAAATGTATGGGTATGATCAGCTGGCGATAAACTGCATTGGTCCCAAAGCTCTTCTTGCAGTATCTTCACAGGAACTAACTTTCATTCATTTCTGTCACATCTCCAGCATCAGATTCACTGTGTTCACTCAGAAGGAATCACTGCACATGGGAAGACATTTTAATTCCAATTGGAAGATTGGTGGTTCAATCCCTGGCCCTGCAGTCCCATGTCGAAGTGTCCTTGGGCAAGACACTGAACCCCGAGTTGCGCATCGGAGTGTGAATGTGTGTGCATGTTTATCTGATCAGGTGGCACCTTGTACGGCAGCCTCGGCCACAGTGTATGAATGTGTGTGAATGGTGAAGCGCTTTTGAGTAGTCGTTAAGACTAGAAAAGCGCTATATAAATACAGCACATTTACATTTACTAGTATGAAGGGGGGTCAAAAAGATTTGCATAATCCCCCGCTGTAAGTGCACTAGTGCGCGCGCAGCTATGATGTGTGCATGTATCATATTAGGGAGGGGTTCCGGATATCCCCCCTCAGGTCAGGAGGTCAAAATGGAGGGGGTTTGAAAATGGCCTAATCCGCCGCCTCAAGTCTCCTTGAGGGAGGAACATGTACACATTCTTGTGACGTTTGATGATGTTGGGTATAGGAGGGGCCTTAGGGAGCCAATGGCTGCCAGATAGAGGTGTGACGATGCATTAAGGGGTAGGTCTTAGCCTTCAAGTAGCGAGGTTAAGTGCAGACTTGTCACCTCATTTCTTCAGTTACCCTGCTGCCTAAAGTACGTTGAACTCTGGAATTGTACTGCCTAGACATGGATGAATTTGGATGAATTTGATGCCCGAGAGAGCTTGGCCAATGGAGAAGATATTTGTGATCCTAGCACTACATTTGAAATGCGTTATACGCCGCTGAAGAAGAGAATGTGGCCCGAGATATTCACTAAAAGCAAAGCTGAATGTTGTACGGCTAGTTTTGAGTTTTTGGGTGTCAACGGATATGAATATTCTGTTGGCTACAGTGAAGGATGTGTTACTTTAGCGGTGTGTGCTAACGGGGATCAAGAGTTAAAGTCCGAGGCTAAAACAGAGTACGCTTTAAGTTTAAAAGATTGGCGTCTTTTTAGATCTGTAGCCTGTCAGGATCTCAATATTCCAGGTTTTCCTGAGATTATTTATGTAGCACAGTGGAATAGCTATAAAAAAGAGAAAATCTATCGGGTGGAAGCAGATAGATTCAATAGATGTCCAGAGGATTTTATTTTTCAGAGTTTGTGCGGAAAAAGAGAAACTTGTTGCTACCAGAGGCCGCACGGACTGGATGTTAAAACCTTACCCCGTCTCTGCCAAGGAGCATGAAGAATGGTTTAAGAACGTCTTCTTTATACAATGGTGTGATTGGGAGGCGGTGAAGAAACACTTTGATAAAATCGACTATGTCATCAGAAGAGATAGTATAAGATGCTCCTATGAGAAGATAAAGAAGAGCCTTATGTTTTGACGTGTGATCATCACCCCCATGCACTACCCCCATCGCTGTATATGCCTAAAATTGTCAGCCACAGAGACTAGGAACATGGTGGGTATAAATATGTGTTGAACAAATGACAAAAGATAGTCTGGCTTTAATATGTATGTGATGAGGGATTGTTACTTCATTCTTCCAGAAGGGCTGGAGTTGTGCTACCCTACCCCCCGTACTCCTCCCGGAAGGTGGAATTTGGTCACCCCTCTGACGGTCACCGGATCCCCACCTCTATCTTCATCATCATCATCATCATCATCATTCAAAACCCCTGAACAATTCCTGGCACCTCCATCACCTTTGACCCCTCCTCTACCCCCCTTTCTTTTGATCCAGCCCCCTCTGGGGTCCCCCCTACCCTCTAGGGGCACACATCTGTTCGGAGGTGATACATGTCCAGACATATCTCCCATAGCCTCTGACAACGCACAGCTGGGGTGTGGCGACGCATGGTTAGACCCAGAGCTTGAGTGTGATTGTGGTGGACATGACAAGACCGACTCTGCTCATAGAGGGCATTAAGACGGCTTCTCTACACCTGTTGGGCATCGTGCTTTATCAGTACTGGGGGGAAGTGTGTTATGGATACCAGATCAACCATCCAATCCAGAAACAGCATCAGTGTTTAACCAGTATACCTGAATATTTCTATGGAAAACACTTTGATGTGCTTATGAAAAGACTATTGACCAATAAATTTGTGGCAGTTGTAAGGCGCTTTCTGAACTTGAAAAGTATCAGTGCTGATGATGCCATAATCCGTGGAGTGGCTGAAACTGTGTTGTATGAGTTAAAATCAGCTGAAGATGTTGCAGCCAAAATCCGTGAAATGTACGATGCCACAGTAGGCGATGATTTTGTTAAAGTAGCACAAATACGTGAAATCGGAGATTACTGGAGGGATTTATACAGGAGAAAAAGAAAAACATTCTGAGCTTCCTGGAGAAAAAACATAATAGTGTAAACATGGGGAATTGTCTGCGTTTGATGTATAACAAAATCAATGAGCGATATGTAATAATGAAATTGTCAGGCCTTTTAGACCAAATCATAGCTAACAAGGTGGGTGATGATACCAAGTACCAATGTAACAGTGACGTCGACCCAGCCGAAGTCTGTAGGCTTGAAGAAATGATGGAAATTGTAAGAGGCCAAATTTGTACAAGGCCCTGGGTTGAGGTGATTCAAATGGTGCAAACATTGTTGATGGCAAGGGAGTGTGTGGTGGAAACATTTTGTTCAGTCATAGCCAGCCTCACACATAACTTTGTACGGATAAAAGTGCATCACCTGCTGACCCTTTACACTATGATTGTAGATACAGTGAGTATGTATGTAAGAGAAAAACAATGTAATAATATCCTACATGAATTGCTTGAGATACATGCATTCATAATTAGTAAAACGGATGTGAATGAGTTATCAAAAACACTGTCTGTGATAGAATGTGCAACCATGACGTCATAACCTGTTGTGCTGAAAATAAAAATGTATGACACAAAGCTAATGTGGTCAGTTGTATCTAAACGAATCATGGATGGGGTTATGGAAAAGATATACTACGATCCTTCACACCCTGGTGGATTAGGAGGGATAGGCAGGCTGCAAGCAGTTGCAGAGTGTACAGGCTCCACTCCAACAATTCCAACGGTTCAAAAGTTTTTACAGCAGGACACCTATACATTGCATAAACCTGCATTGAAACATTTTCCAAGAAACAGGGTAGTGGTTAACGGCATCAACAAACAATTTCAGATTGATCTGGTAGATATGAGCAAATATTCATCAGAAAATGATAATGTGCGAAATCTGCTGACATGTATTGTTGTGTTTTCTAAATACGCCTGGGTGATCTGTCTTAAAAACAAAACTGGGGCAGTTGTCACAAACGCCTTTAAAGAAATACTAAGTGATGGACGGATACCCCAGAAAGTTCAAACAGATGTTGGGAGAGTTTTTTATACCCAGTCTTTTCATAATTTGCTGGAGCAATATAAAATTCATTATTTGTCAACATCAAATGAGACAAAAGCAAGTGTGGTGGAGAGATTAAATCGGACTTTCAAGACACGTATGTGGCGATTTTTATCATCCGTTAACTCACGAAGATATATTGATGCAATTCCCGAGCTGGTTACCGCCTACAATTCTTACCATATACCATCGCTCGATAAAAATGGCCCCGTCGGCAGTGAATAAAGACAATGAGAAAGCTGTATTTATCAATCTGTACAAACTGAAGCCGCCTGTGCTGGTACCTTTTAAATTTCAACTGGGGGATACTGTTAGGATATCAAAGCATAGGGGAATATTTAGAAAAGGGTATGAACAAACGTTTACAGATGAGTTTTTTACAACAGTGAAACTTATAAGTCGCACACCACCGGTCTATAAGCTAAAAGATATTAGTGGTGACACGTTGACAGGGACCTTTTTATGAGGCAGAGTTACAGCCGGTGATTATTGATGAGAATAAGACATTTAAAATAGAGAAGGTAGTGAGGAGAAAGCAGGCGGGCGTAAACGTTTGGCCCTTGTGAAGTGGTTGGGGTGGCCTGAAAAATTCAATTCATGGATTTCTGAAAAAGACATTGTAGATCTTAAATAAAAATAGGATGTAGAATGTGTAAACTAGTCATTTAGATCTGACTGTGGAAAGAGCAGGTTACAATGAATGAGAATGGATTTTTTGTCACACTGCCTAGCAATTCATCATCGTCAGTATACCCAAATAATAAGATATGTCAGTTCAGAACCAAGTTAGCTAGTCTGTGAGCATTTTCCCGGATATAATAGGAATGTATTGTTTTTTAAGCCGTCCTATAACGGTGCTATAGCTATGTCACGCCTATTTGTAACGATTGGTGATGTGTGGTGTGGGAAGGGCCTCAGGGATCCAATGGGTGTCAGATAGAACGGTGACCCCTGGATTAAGGGGTAGGTCTTAGCCTTTAAGTAACAAGGGCAAGTGGAGACTTCAATTCATTCCGGATCATTTCACGTGATCTGATGGCTAAGTGATATAGTCTGAAGTCCCATGCGTTTCTCCTGTTATTAATTCCTCAATTTGGTTTGCAGGACAAAGAAATACATCCGTTTATTCAAGGGAAAGCCAGTCGCACAATAAGCTTAAATACTAACTACATCATACTATTTAAAAACCCACGTGAGAAAAAAAAGTGAAAATAAATCTATTGGGGGAGACAGATGTACCCCGGTAATAGTAAAATATTTCCTGGAGGCTTTTAATGACGCCACGAGTTCAACATACGGGTATCTCCTAATAGATTATAAAACCAAGACGCCTGATATGTTCAGACTCAGAACAGGGTTACTCTCACCACCACAGGTTGTATACACTTCAAAGGAGGCTATAAAGTCATCGCCATGCGGAGGAATCTCACATTGCTGCAGCTCTTACACAAGTTAGCTCCTAGAGCAAGGGGGGCTATTGTTGGAATGACAATGCTAGCCCGGACTTTGTGCGCCCTGTGTGAAATAGCTCTTAACATTTTAAGAGGTAACATTCCCTTGTCAGTACCCAGCAATACAATTTGTTAAAGAAGAAGAAAAGAGTAATCAGATTAGTTGCAGATAAAAAAGTTAACCATTCTAAAAAGAGGAAATCCACCAATCAGACAGGAGGATTTCTCCTCCCTTTGCTAGGAGCCGCTATCCCCTTCATAACAAGCCTCATCACACGGACCTGAGATGGAGCATACACAGAAAATGTTTTTAGTGCCTCAGCATCAGCTGCTCTCGCTACAACAACAACAACAACCACAACAGCCCCCTAACGGATCTTTAAGACAGGCCGCCCAAAATGAATTGGATCAGGCGATGGGTGAAATTCTGAATCAGCCTGACGTTGACGTGTATGAGAAAGCCAAAAGATACGCACATTCTACAGAGATATCTGGCCATGGTATAACAGGGTGAACAAGAAAAAGCTGTAATCACATTATCACTGCCTGAGGACAAATCAAAAGAGGAGTCAAAAGACATCATAGAAGACGGTTTAATTTCAGAGGTGTTGAAACACCTCCCCAAAAAGGAGTAAGAGAAATGACTGAATATATTATGGCCTCATTAGCTCGTAATAACGACCAAATATCATGGACAAAGCAAGGTGAAATCATTGTAAACAATAAAAATATATCAGGCAGCCATTTGTACGATTTGGTGAAAAGCGTCACAACACATAATAACATTTTAGGCTCATCTAGACCTACTGGGTGGAGTCTATTTTTAAAAACCCTGGCAAACTTGAATGCACCATTATCTGTCATCCCAAACACATCCGTACGTCGTTCTATTGCTGCATTTAAAACAGATTCATCACACGGAGATATTAGACTTGGCACTACTAGTCCCTTAAGGCCTCCTACAACCATTAGAAAACGCACCGCAAGTGCTTCAAATAGCGGTCTAACTCCCACCACAGCAAGTTATTCGTCACCCACTAGCATGGCACGATGGGCTAGTTTCTGATTATTTTTATTACAGTGTACAGAGTTATGAGCGCAATTTTCTGTTTGTTTTTATTCTATTTCAATTTATTTTTAATATTTTCTATTTCTACCTGATAAATGTCACATGAAAATATGTCTGTCTGTAAGGGTGGGGGGTAACGTCTTCTTCTTTTATGCAAATCCCTATAAGACGGCGATTGAATGTAAAAACAGTGACAAGGTATTTTTAACGTCAATTTTCTATTTTTTCACTATTTGATTTACTCTTTCAATTTATTTTTTTAATATTTTCTATTTTAACCAATGAATGTATCAATGTCACGTGAAAATATGGCTGTCTGTAAGGGGAAAAATGTTTTCTTTTATGCAAATCCCTATAAGCCAGCATTTGAATGTAATGAAAACAGTGACAAAATGTATGTTTCTATTTGATTTTAATATCTATTTTTAACCGAATTTGTCTATTTTGATGCGCTGACATCATTTTATGTATAATACTCATTAAAATAAAATATTTGATTAAAATAACCAGTCGTGTAGAATTTCATTGACACACTCTTTTATTAATTCAAGACATCATTACACAAGATTCTATATCTGTAAGAGGCACATGAGCCTTGTACACACTTAAACTTTTGAGCGTGGGCCACCACCGGGTGTATCCGGCTGATAAAACGGCACACCATGTAGTCGTTTCATACCAGATTAGGACCATACATATTCAACACTTTATTAAAAGACTTGTTTTTTGAATTTTGCATAAGAAGAATACACAGTGCTGGCCGCATGTTGTAGAATAGTTGTTTTGCACCTGCGTGTTAGAATGATAAATCTCGATGCAATTTTTCAAGAGGAATTGATTTATAGGCCGCAGAAAACTGGTAGGTGAATTGCCGAAGCTGTCAAAGAAATAGCCATGTTTGTCTGCAGTGATGTATATGGCCAGCCAGTGTTCCCCCGGCATATCACTAGTATGGGTATTCACTACAACCATTGCAGGTAGCAGACATATAACATCTTTTGGTAGCTGGTCACACGCCAACACCCCTAGAAAATTTGTGTGTCTAGCCACTCTCAATACAAGCAGGCTTGTGAGTTCTACCGTATTCATAGCTAATAATGATCGAGCAGCACTTGTCTACGGTTAGATATTATTATTATAGAATCAAAAACAGAGTAACAGATCAATGTCACTGTACGTGGTAGGGGGGTCCTGAAAACGAGCTTCCAAACGTATATTCCCAGTCTTAATCAGCGACAGGTTTCCTGAGCAACCCCCATCGGGCGCCAAATTGAAGCAAAATAGTGTGTATCCCTCTCCAAAATCGGCTCGTGATATTGCCAGACTGCGGTCCTTTAAATGACGGCCTGTTGTTCAATTAGCTGGTGATATTCCCTTGCGTATTGCTTCTTTCAAAGTGTGGTTGGAAAGGGCGGAAGGGGTATGACTGACCATCTGCATGCAGAGTAATAAACTCTGTGCTAAAATTATCAAAATTAAATGGGTTACGTGCATACGATCCTGTATATGCCTCATTATCTACAAATGCTAAAACAACAAATTTAGGCATCTGGCCCATGAATAAATTTTCCTGATTGCACACTCGGGTCCCAGCGGGTATGGAAAATGTTTTTAACACGACCCGATCAATGGCATATTTGGCGTTTGCATGTTGTAATGCCCTGCTATTTGCCAGGCGTATTGTGGGGGCCACAGCCACCTTCTTTACAAAAAAGACTCGCCGACATTATTTTCACAGTGAATAGCACATTTCCAGGGGTCATTAGCACAAAGTCATCTTTTGCTTGGATAAATTTCAGAGAAAGGTCAACGCCATTTAGCATAAGTTTTTCTTGAAAAAACAAATCGGCATGTATGGGTGCTATTAGCTCTACAATGCGGCTCTTGCCGGTGTATGCACCACGCCCCGCCAACCCCTCATTGTCACCGGTGATAGAAGTATCCATATGGCCGCTGGTGTCTTTACAAAACAGGCCTGTGCTAAACTGTGTGTCTAGAGTATCCTTTCCATAGTTTAGCAGACATTCAATCATTCCCCCCGGTATGGATATGGGTATCTCCCAACATTATGTCCACTTGGGAAAAAAGCGTACATCCAGGGTAATTAATAAAGCCCACGTCGGCTGCATTGGCTAACACCGTACCATCAGGATTCATAATCCTCACGCGCAAATACAGGTATGAGTCATTAAGGTCCATATAATCTTCACCAGAGGCAGATATTAAAAACTCTATCGGGCCCGTATCTGTCAGAGCCGATACAGGGGGTATTTCTGCATAGCATGATTTTTCAATAGACGTCTGGGTATATGGCACAGTGAATAGGTCCAGCTTGGTCTTTACGCACTCTTCAGACTGATTGTGGAGGAATGCCATGATTTAATAGGACTTGAAGAAAAAATTATGTGTGTAATCCGGTCTAGAAAATGTCTTTTGGGGAACTCCGAGAGCGTCTGTTTGGGGCTCTGCGTCTTCTGGCCACTGGCTTCCTTTTGGCCGCTCTGACATTTCTGACGGGGGTTTTACGTCTTTTAGATGTTGATCGGCGACACCCACATCCTGAGGGTGGGGTTTTTTGTGGTCTGCGGGTATGTACTATAAGTCCACTTCCCTGTTGCCTTCCGGTTACAGAATTTCTCACATTTGATACAACATGACCAATAATCCCGGTGGCTGCTGTTTTCAGGTGTGGTTTTGCCAAATTAAAACCCTTTTTTAAAAGAGGGACTGCCATACGAAATAGGTTCCTAAATATGCCACCTAGGCCGTTGCCATATTGAGTACTCGACCCGATAAAACCAGGTAATTCCCCTCCGGCCTGATTCAAATAATAGGACGTGTAGCGCCCGTCATCGCCGTATCCTTGTTATCCCTCTCCTCAGGAGATTCTGCCGTTAGTTGGCAGAAATGCGTCGCTGATGCAGGTTTCATCAGATGTAGTTAATATGGAACAACACAACCATAACATTCAGAAATCAGCAAACTATATGTATGGCAAAATTGTTACTTTAACAGTTATTAACGTTTTTCAATTGATTGCAACAAATGTGGTCACAAATTTACCCGTCTGGAAAATTAATCGCGATTTCGTGTTTTTGACCCTCTGAATATGCCGTTGGACACACCTCCGCATGAGACGGGACGGATGACATGGGACGCTCCAGGCTGCAGCCATACCCGTCTCGGATTTTTCAAGCTCAATGACAAGGGTCTCCAAAGCTAGAAAGAGGGAGAAGTCGCCACCTTGCTAGTCTCAGCTGCAGCAGCGAAAGTGAGTGATGGCTTGAAATGAAGCTTCGTGAACCAGTGTCTTTATTTTCTGCCCACTTGATGGCACTCTCTGTTCAACAAAGTGTTGAGAATACAATGAATTGCAATGCCTTTAGGCCTTAGTCTTAAAACCAAGAGCGCCATCTAGTGGGCTCAAAAAATAAAGACACTGGTTCACAAAGCTTCGTTTGGCCATCAATACCGATTGGCTTGACTTACTCATATTAGTAGATAAATCAAAAACTCATACAAAGCAATAAGACACAAAAGTTGAAAGTAGTAGATGCACAAAGGAAAAATTACTGAAATGATATAGGAGGCAGCCACCACATGTCTTTTCCACAAGATAGTTCAACCGGAAGCTCACTTATTTCTAATAACTCAGATCCTTTGTTCCTATGCCAGTTTATCCTAGATGTGTTTTGTAGTTGTCTTTTATCATTGTGGGTCTCCTTTTTGTAGTTGGGGGGCCAGTCCAGAGGCCTACTGCACGAAACTAGGATAAGGGATTAAGCTGGGATATTCAAGTTATCCTGGATGAATTTAGCTTTGACTCGGTTGCACGAAACCAGATTGAATTAAGCCCAGCCAAGTAACCATGGAGATTTATTCTTTGCGGCTAACCTGTTCCAGAGCAGGCTAACAGCCAGGCTAAGATTAATCCTGGAGTCTCATGTGTCAAATCAGCTGCCGTCTGATCCCAAATAAACGTGTTTAACAGTTATTCCGTTGTCTTCTGCATGTGTTCTGCTATATTTTCATAACATGCATTCGCCTACTTGTCACTATTGTTGTCGCGAGTTTGATTTAAACCCTACTACAGTTGTTTAGATGGTTTGGTTGCACTGGTACCCTGATGCGGAGCGGGACTTTTCCCCCGGTGGGACGGTACCGTGCCTGGCGTGCGGTCGCTGCCCGGTCCTGCGAGTCACGTCAGTGTCCACTCTCTCTGTAAATGTAGAGATGAGCAGCGCAGCGTCCGTGGTCTCAGCTTCAGGTTTATACAGGATGCGCTCCGGAGATTAAGTGTGACGATATTAATGCAGCGATATTCCCAGATGATATTAATGTAGCGATATTCCCAGATGATATTAATGGCAGACTGGTCAGAGATCAATACATTTATGATTTCATGTTCTTGTTGCGTATCCTTCTCTAATAAAGGACAGTTTGTGTTACTCCTTAATATGTAGGCGTAATGTTTAGTTATAGCTTACATTGGTTTCATAACCTTCTCAATTAGTCTCACATCACTGGACCAATAAGTTATTATTATATACGTACTGTATGTAGTGTAGTTTACATTCATCCCATCAGGAACACCACAATGCTTCTTAATCTTTTTATTTTGGTGCAGTCACTTGTCAGAAGAATAAAAAAACATGAATATATATGCTCACAGCGTGTATTGAAGTTATTTACTTCTTTTTTAAGTTGTTGTCCCTTTCTGATCGTTCTGTATGAACATTAATTGTACAAAGAATTAGATATAGCTTATAGAGATTTGTGCATATGGTTGTAAAACATGTTCTAGCGTTGTGAATAAGGGTTTGAAATTAAGCCTAGTCATAAGGTCCATTTCCCGAGGAACATTATTCCCACTGCTCACTTTTAAGGCAAAGGCAAAATAATAATAGCCTACATTTTATTTATATAGTGCTTTACATGGTAGGCTAGTCAAAGACACTTTACAGTAAAACCAGCACATTTATCACATAAAAACAGAAACATGAAACTATATTAAAAGCAATTAAAACACAGTGTAGCCTACAACTTTGTAAAATGTGGAGTAACTATAGGCTAAGTAGATATTTTTACACTCTCACACATTCAGTCGGGTCCGCTATATTGGGCTTTTTCTCTCCGTTTGATAAGAGCCGTATTTCCCTTTTTGCATATTCTTCCCCTCCTCGTTACTTTCCATATAAGCTGCTGCTCATTGGGTGAAACATATGGCGCATGCGTCTTCTCCATCTCTGCATCAGTAAATCTGGGATCGATACCATGGTCTATGTGAGAAAGCCGTGAACGTGCACTTATCCCAGCTATCTACACCTGGCTTGACATAGCTTCACCTGTTCATCCTGGCTCGGCAAACGTGAAACCGATTAAGCCGCGATGAGCGGATCACACTAAGTCAAGCTGCGCTTTTTCATTTATCCTGGATATCTTTATTCTACTTTTGTGCAATAGGCCCCAGGTGCACAGTTCTAAGATGCTACATGTACAAATAAAAAGTATGGTTATTATATACGGTATGATGTGCAGTGTCATACCCAAAGCTTTTGGTTGACTTTTTATCTAAAAAACAGATATATAAAAATATAGTGTACCTGTATAAGTTCTGGCCTCCATGACAACAAAACAAATCATATCACCAGCTTTGGGTCCCTAAAAGCATGGAGTACCTATTGTTCCCCAGTCAGTGCTCCTCCAGAGATTCATGAAGTTGTTCACATGTTTGTTGATCTTGGTAAAAAAGTTTTAATGAGATCTTTGGAGGGCAAGAAATCTGATAAAAACAGTTAACAGAGCCAAACAGTTCACTTTCTGAATTCTGAAAGTCATCACACACTAAGTTCAGGTAACTATGAATTAAACCTTCCTTAACAGGTTGTATGAAATTGTTTTTTAATTTATGTATGCCTGTTACATTATCTGCCTGGTTTATACACTAACAGAGATTTCTTTTTAAATGATATGCTATGGATAGTGAATTAAATGTAACATATATAACTCTTGGTGGGCATGTTGAAGTGGACAAATATAGATATGTTTATTTTTTGATCATGTTCACAGTATATATTCTAATAATCTGCAGTAATTCTATTATTGTGAACCTTATCTGGTTTCACCAAAACCTCCATGAGCCTATGTACATTTTCATTGCAGCTTTGTTACTGAACTCTCTTCTTTTCAGCACTAATATCTACCCAAAGCTTTTGATTGACTTTTTATCTGAGAAACAGACCATATCTTATTCAGTCTGTCTCTTCCAGTGTTTTCTATATTACTCTTTAAGTGGTTCAGAATTGTTACTGTTGGCAGCCATGTCGTATGACAGATATGTGTCTGTATGTAAACCTCTGCAATATCACACTATCATGAAGAAAGAAACTGTCTGTATCCTTCTGGGTGTAGCTTGGTTTGTGCCTGCTTGTCAGATTGCAGTTCCAGTTGCACTTAGTGTTAATACTAAACTCTGTCATTTTACTTTGAAAGGAATCTTTTGCAATAACTCAATTTACAAACTTCACTGTGTGAGCTCAATAGGACTCTCTGTGTACGGTGTGATTGTTTTGTTGAATGTTACACTTCTCCCTGTGCTTTTCATAATCTTTACATACTTAAAGATATTCATAGTTACATACCACAGTCGTAGAAGAGAGGATCAAAGCTGCACAGACCTGTATACCTCATCTGTTGGTTTTAATCAGCTTTTCTTGTTTTATTACCTATGATGTCATTGTAGTTAAACTAGAATCTGAGTTTCCGAAAACTATACGTTTAATAATGACTTTACAATCGATTTTTTATCATCCTCTCTTAAATCCAATCATTTACGGACTAAAAATGAAAAAAATGTATAAACACATCAAGAGGTTGTTCTGTCAAAGAAAACTAATATATATACAAATGATCTGTTCTGTCTTCTGTAATAATAATGTAGACATGAGGTTTCTATGATTATTGGAAAATATTTCATCCAGAAGAATTAAAAAAAAATTCATAGTTGCTATACAATAAAATGGGCATCATCTTTACCAATTGTAATAATCACTTTCCGCATGAATTAAAAAGTCAAACAACAAATTTTATTCTTTATGATAAGGTTTAATAAAATAACAAAACATTAAAAGTTTTGGCTTTTATGCCAAAGTCACAGCTGCAAACTACGTCTGACGTGTAAAATTTCCTTAACACATACAAATTAAATGTCATGACATTAAAGGCGTCAAGCACCAGGTTATAAATATGATACCCAGACATCACTGTTCAAGAGGTTATCCACTCAGCTGTTATTTTCATGTTTTTCCCTCTTTCTTTTAACAATGACTATTTAATACTTGTAAAAAACATATCATTCAGACACCTGTTATTTACATACAAATTTGTTTTGACCCCAGAGAAAAAGAATGAAATGATTCAAAGGTCAATTTAGTGGATGTCCACAGTGCTGCATGGCGAATCAGGATACTGTCCGAACTTGGAAGTTGAATTAGTTTTCCAGTTCAGAAAAGTGTCAGTGCCCCTTGATCATCATTATTAAAACTCTAAATGTTGAGTTAATGTGATTTTCAGTGGAGATGGTTTGCCCCAACTCCTATACTCGGTACACCACTTGCATGCTTCCAAGCCGGAAGTCTTAGGTGTGAGGGTCTGCTTGCAGCTTTAAAGGAGCCCTGCCACACAAAAACGTTTTTTCTTGCATTTTGTAAAATCTGTGAGGACCATATGTGTGTATGTGTTATGTTGTGAATGTGAAAATTAACTGCTACCTCCTCTGTCAGCTCTAGCCACTGGGGTGGGAGTTGCTGTACATACAAATCAAACTGTCTTTTGTTTTATTGTCCTTTAAGCAGAAACAATCCTTTCACATGACATAAAGGTGCAATGTGGAAGAGTTATAAATATAATAACTGGTTTAACCTCACCACTACAGAGCGCAGAAAAATAGCTCTTGAAACACACACAGAATAATGTCCTTTAGCATCCTTTATACACAGAAAGAGCAGCACTCAAAGAGGAACACCCAAAAGGTCACTGATACGTTGAAACTTAGAACAGGAAACACCTAAGCAAGCTTGTGTTTTATTATCTATGATGTTCTTCCAGTTAAACTGGAGATTCCAAAAACTATACATTTAATAATGACTTTACAAGTGTTTTTGTATCCTCTCTCGAATTCAATCATATACATATATATTATGTGATAATAATTTAGAGATAAGGTTTCTGTAATTATTGGAAATCCTTGAGAACTTAAAACAATGTTAATAGTTGCTAGTAGAAAACGAAACTAATGTATCAACAAAGATAACTAATGTACAGTCCTTTCTTCTGTAATAGTAATGTAGATATTTGGTTTCTATGATTCTTGGAAGAGGTTTAATCCAAAAGAAATAAAATGTGTTAATGACTACTACACAATAAAAGGTGTCATCAGCTTCAACATTCTGTTTGTTTCAAATAAATGTTGGCAAAAAATAGAATTCCATTACCAGAAAAGCAATTCTTTTTAGCTTAACTGTCTTTTTGCATAAAGGTGTGTTATTGTTGCTTTAAGATCACTTTTCAACCCCCCCCACCAACAGTAACCCCATCCATCTGAGGGCATCAGTGTTCATGACAACAAACACTCGTTCAGATATAATAATTATCTAATAATTTATACTTTATTACAATTAATTACAACTTAGTTTCTGCTGTTGTTAGAACACACTACTACACACAGGCTCAGGTCATCATACACAAGTGAAGATATTCACTTTATTATATAACTGTGAAGTCAAATTCACACGTTGGGCTCATGTCTGAATAAACTCCTGAGACGCTTTCATGAAAAATGTCATGACAGCAAACTACGTTGCACCTGTAACATTTTGTCTTTTTTAGATTATTTTTTGGACATTTTAGGCCCTTTTTTCATAGGACAGCAGAAGACATGAAAAGGGAGAGAGAGGGGGAATGACATGCAGCAATTGGCCGCAGGTTGGCATCAAACCCACGGCCCCTTTGTCGAGGAACATACCCTATGAATGGGCATGTGTTCCACCAGTTGAGCTACCCAGGCACTTCCTTCAACATTCTCTTAACATTTCTGGATTAAATGCCATTAAATATACCATTATAAATGCATAAGTAATAAAGGACAATCAGTGCGAGCCATGGTTACAGAGCAAGCACCTCCAATTCATCAGAACACAAAAATAGCACCACTTACAGAATTGTAATGAATATGACAGTATTTAGCAGACTATGATAACTATGAAGCTATTAGCAGAATCAATGAAAATGTTGGAATTAACCAAAAATGATGACTATGTACAGTGGGTACGGAAAGTATTCAGACCCCTTTAAATTTTTCACTCTTTGTTTCATTGCAGCCTTTTTCCAAAAATCAAAAAAGTTCATTTTATTTCTCAGTAATGTACACTCAGCAACCCATCTTGACAGAAAAAAACAGAAATTTAGAAATTTTTGCATATTTATTAAAAAACAAAAACTGAAATATCACATGGTCATAAGTATTCAGACCCTTTGTTCAGTATTTAGTAGAAGCACCCTTTTGATCTAATACAGCCATGAGTCGTTTTGGGAAAGATGCAACAAGTTTCTCACATCTGGATTTGGGTATCCTCTGCCATTCCTCCTTGCAGATCCTCTCCAGTTCTGTCAGGTTGGATGGTAAACGTTGGTGGACAGTCATTTTCAGGTCTCTCCAGAGATGCTCAATTGGGTTTAAGTCAGGGCTCTGGCTGGGCCATTCAAGAACAGCCACAGAGTTGTTGTGAAGCCACTCCTTCGTTATTTTAGCGGTGTGCTTAGGGTCATTGTCTTGTTGGAAGGTAAACCTTCGGCCCAGTCTGAGGTCCAGAGCACTCTGGAAAAGGTTTTCGTCCAGGATATCCCTGTACTTGGCCGCATTCATCTTTCCCTCGATTGCAACCAGTCGTCCTGTCCCTGCAGCTGAAAAACACCCCCACAGCATGATGCTGCCACCACCATGCTTCACTGTTGAGACTGTATTGGACAGGTGATGAGCAGTGCCTGGTTTTCTCCACACATACCGCTTAGAATTAAGGCAAAAAGTTTTATCTTGGTCTCATCAGACCAGAGGATTTTATTTATCACCATCTTGGAGTCCTTCAGGTGTTTTTTAGCAAACTCCATGCGGGCTTTCATGTGTCTTGCACTGAGGAGAGGCTTCCTTCGGGCCACTCTGCCATAAAGCCCCGACTGGTGGATTGCTGCAGTGATGGTTGACTTACTACAACTTTCTCCCATCTCCCGACTGCATCTCTGGAGCTTAGCCACAGTGACCATTGGGTTCTTCTTTGCCTCTCTCACCAAGGCTCTTCTCCCCGATAGCTCAGTTTGGCCGGACGGCCAGCTCTAGGAAGGGTTCTGTCCCAAACGTCTTCCATTTGAGGATTATGGAGGCCACTGTGCTCTTAGGAACCTTAAGTGCAGCAGAAATTTTTTTTTTGTAACCTTGACCAGATCTGTGCCTTGCCACAATTCTGTCTCTGAGCTCTTCAGGCAGTTCCTTTGACCTCATGATTGTCATTTGCTCTGACATGCACTGTGAGCTGTAAGGTCTTATATAGACAGGTGTGTGGCTTTCCTAATCAAGTCCAATCAGTATAATCAAACACAGCTGGACTCCAATGAAGGTGTAGAACCATCTCAAGGATGATCAGAAGAAATAGACAGCACCTGAGTTACATATGAGGGTCACGGCAAAGGGTCTGAATACTTATGACCATGTGATATTTCAGTTTTTGTTTTTTAATAAATATGCAAAAATTTCTAAATTTCTGTTTTTTTCTGTCAAGATGGGTTGCTGAGTGTACATTACTGAGAAATAAAATGAACTTTTTTGATTTTTGGAAAAAGGCTGCAATGAAACAAAGAGTGAAAAATTTAAAGGGGTCTGAATACTTTCCGTACCCACTGTAGCAATTGTCACAACACAAAGAAAAAAATAGCAAGTGGTGTATAAAGATAAATATGAGAGAATATGAAATTACTATTGACATGAACATCTTATCAGAATGCAATGTATATGAGCAATTGTCACAAATCAGTACATATGTAATAATTATGAATATTGCAGCAGTTAATAGGATAAAATGGATATGATGCCACCTATGAATATAGATATGAGCATTGCAGAATACATGAATATGTAGACTATTGCTGGCAAAGATCTTATGAATATTATGATCTGGATGACTTGAATGAATTGCCAAGTTTGACCAGAAATACCAGATTTATCAAGCATACAGAAAATGGACCCATGAATGCACGACTCAGAACATTGAAACTACAATAGTTTATTTAATAATCAAATAAACTCTGCAACAGTGGCCAGTAACGGCAGGCAAAGGGAAATCTATGAAACAGGCAAGGGTCAAAATCCAAGGGAATCTAAAAACTCAGGCAAACAGGAACACAGGGAAAAATGCTAAAAAAAATACGCATGGGAAACAGACAGTCTCGCACTGGGGAAAGGGGAAGACAGAACTTAAAAACACAAGGCAGGCGAGACAATGAGACACAGGTGCAACACATTAGGGTGGGGACAGGCTGGAAAAATTTACAACAGGAAGTAAACAACACACCACAAGGAAGAACAGATATCTACAAAATCAAACAGGAAATGGAAAACAAACAGGAAACCGTTAATCTAACTAAAAGAAATAACAACGTATAACGTACCCCTCCCTTAAAGGCTGGCATCAGACGGCCCAGGGTCTTCAGGATGTAACTGGTGGAATTCCCTAATGAGTTCAGGGTCAAGGAGATTGCTGGCCGACACCACAGACCTTTCTTCTGGTACATACCCCTCCCAGTCCACAAGGTATTGATGATCCCTTTCCCGTCTTCTGATGGCCAAAAGTCTCTGGACTGTATAGTCGGTGCCTCCATCATTGATGCGCGGAAATGGGTAGACAGCCAAATCTTCAAAGGTTGGAGCCTTGGACCTCCGGTGATCTGCAGACTTCTTATACCAGGGGTTCTCAACCTTTTGCAAGCTGGGCCCCCCCAAAGCTGGTTCATTGCAGTTGGGGCCCTAGTGCCCTACGCCCCACACACCACGAACGATAGATAGATAGATAGATAGATAGATAGATAGATAGATAGATAGATAGATAGATAGATAGATAGGCTATTATTTTTAGGCCCACATTATTATTATTAATTTTATTATCATCATCAGTAGCGGTAGGTATGCCTATTATCATTACTAGGCTATTTTTATAATTGGCAGTAGTACCAGACTTCTAATGTGAGCTTGCAGATATTATTATTATTATTAGTAGTATTATTATTAGTATTATAAGTATTATTATGAGTAGTATTAGGCCTATCATCATTACTAGGCTATTGCTATATATTTATATGAGGTTACATGCTTTATTGTTGTTATTATTGTTATTATTATTATTATTATTATTATTATTATTATTATTATTATCATCATCATCAGTAGGCCTATTATCATTACTAGGCTATTGCTATAATTGGGAATTGGCACCAGACCTCTGATATTAATTTATGCTTTATTATTGTTATTATCACTAGGTCTAATAGTAGGCATAATCTGCATTTTTTTAAAGAAGCTTGCAGGTTGGTGATATTAATGTGAGACCTGAGCCTGCTTTGCCTTGCAAAGATCCTCAATTCTTGGCTCAATGTTTGATAAACATAGCCTCAAATCATCCTCGATTTGTGCACGATTACGGTATTTAGTTTTGAGTGCAGTCATTTTTGAGAATCCTGCCTCACACAAATATGTTGACGCGAAAGGAAGGAGAATCTTCAAGGCGACGTCACAGAGTTCAGCGTATTCCTGCATCAATGATGCCCAGAATGACGAAAGAGGGCAGGAGCTAAAGAGTTCCTTCGGTCGACTGTTACTCTTCAACTCAATAAGCTGTTCCTGCATATCAATTGATAGCTCGTTTGCTGTGCACACAAACGGATCTCGAACCCACGCAAAAGATCGATAATCCTCTTTAAAGTACGTCGCAAATTGTTTTCTCATTGCTGACAGGTGCTCAGACGCTGACTGAAATAGGGAGGAGAAATCATGTGACGCGCCTGCATCGGTGATAAAGTCTGCAAGGCTGGGGAACATGTCGCAGTTCCCTCAACTGATGCGGATGCCAGAGGTCTAGTTTTTGTGTTAAGGCGTGCACTTTGTCCGCAAGGAGCAAAATGTGAGTTTTCGCGGCCTTGCAAAGACAGGTTGAGCCCATTCAAGCGGTCAAATATATCGACCAAATAGGACAGAGATGCAAGCCACATAGTGTCATCAGTGACGTGCGGTGATGTCAGTAAAAGGATAGGCACTGAGTTATGAAATTATTGTTTAGGCTAATACTCAATCAAAAAGTAGGCTAAACGTTACGCACAAGCGTGGCACACACGCACGGTCGATAGCAAGACATTTCCAATCAATCTATCAATCAAAATCAATCTAAATGTATTTATATAACACTTTACAGCAACCAGCATGGTCCAAAGTGCTTAACATAACAAAATTACATCGTTCAATAGAAAGAATGAACATAGAAAACAGTAAAATCAAAAGAAACAAAAGAATGAAGTCGTCACACCGCTGCTATGTATTAAAAGCCAGACTGAACAGATGTTTTGAGTTTGGACCTAAAAAGTGCGACATCTGTAACAGTGCGAATATCGGGAGGGGGGGGGTAACTGGTTCCTGAGTCTCGGGGCAGCAACCGCAAAAGCACACCGTTTATACCTGGACCTCAGGACTTCTAAAATCGCTGATTTGAAGACCGCAATGACAGTTCCCGCAAAGTTAAGATTTCAGACAAATACTCTGGGTGACATATTCTCTCTCTCTCTCTCTCTCGACTCTCTTCGGTTCCGACTGGATGTTTGGATCCGTTTCAGGGTGGAAAATGTGCAAAGCTGTAGTTGCCGGTATTATATGAGCTGACGGTTTTATATGCGTGGTTAAAGCTGCGGGCGGGTTGTTCAGATCCCAGGACCCCGTAGAGGTCCCGCCGCTGACTGTTCACATCCAGGACCCCGTAGAGGTCCCGCCGCTGACTGTTCAGATCCCAGGACCCCGTAGAGGTCCCGCCGCTGACTGTTCAGATCCCAGGACCCCGTAGAGGTCCCGCCGCTGACTGTTCAGATCCCAGGACCCCGTAGAGGTCCCGCCGCTGACTGTTCACATCCAGGACCCCGTAGAGGTCCCGCCGCTGACTGTTAGCACAGCCACGTAGACACATCTTTTCTTCCAAACCAGTCAGTTTGAAACGATCGGACGAGTTTTTGTCCCTTTTGCTGCAGTAGTCCATCTAAGGCTGGCGTAGACCTCCATCTTGCTATTAGTTCTTTTTTTCTCACCGCTGTGATATCGGCGGACACCGCTGCTGTCATTTTGACTTTGAATTTCGCGGGGATTGCGCTTACAACGTATCTGGTGTAATGACGTCAGCTACGCAAAGGGCCAGTAATATCTCGATTTTAATTGGTCTATGTTTGATATGTAACGGAAATGATTACTGGCATAACACATTTACGTGCGGCGGCCATGTGCATGCGTGATTCATTTGCAGTCGACGCGGAGGGGTGTGTGTCTTCTCTCTGCTCTGACTGCAGGCTGTGCCTGCTGCGCGAGGCTACTGCTGACTGTGAGTGCTTTTGGACGGGAGAGGGGCTCATGGCAGCTCCCGTGGTTGAGCACAGTAGGCCTAACTGCAGAGTGATTTGTGCTTTCAAGTCTACAAACACTACAAAAGTCTCCAAAAACACCAGTAAAAGTCGCTAGATTTTTTCCCCTCCCATCCTGTAGTCTACTCGCGCCCCCCCGGGAGAGAACCACTGTCTTATACTGACATTTATAAGACATTGCGGAGCAAGACTTGAAGTTGCCCTGGTCCACGTCCATTGACAACGCCAAACTAACACCTTGGCAGAAGGCACTCCCACTTCCTGCTGAAGAGATGTATGAGATCATTACTCATGGGGGTTTCCAATTTCAGGCTTTAGGGTTGCGATATAAGGCAAGCCAGCTTTACTGAACTATATATACACTACCTATTATTAATACGGAGTTTAACTTTTTCACTGTCCTTTTTTCTATGTCTAATCACACCAATTTGTCCCAAAACCTCCCAGTTAAGATAATGAATGCCGTTAAGATTTCCATCTAAACATTTACAATAATACCCCTAAAGAACCAACCAGGCCTGCCTTATTGCATGATTCAAATTTCCTTTAACACATAGCTTAGCTTGCTACAGGGATTTTGGAAAAGGCAACACAAAAGAGTGTGATGTGGAAGGAAGGAGGACCCAAAAGCAGAGGAGTAGCAGGCCGGAGGGAGCTTAAAAAAAAAAGACCTTTATTTTAACAGTCCAACAAAACACAGGGAACAAGAGGCAAAATCCAAAAATCCAAAATCCAAAAACAGGCACAGGGTAAGGCAATACTAAAACAGGGAAAACTACACAGGGGAAAACTCACAAGGCATAACACTGAAACAACTCACAGGGAAAATCAGGAACAATACAGGAACGTAGAAACGACCACGTTAACGAGACATAAGGACCTGACTAGGGACAAAGGGAACACGGGTTAAAACAAGACAAGACAACATGACAATAGAGGGCACAAGGGAAGACACGAGGACAAGGAAACAAGCGGGGACAAGATGAACAAGAGGAAGAGAGAAGAGACTAGGCGAGAGGGGAGAAGAGTAAGGGGCGCAAGGACGGCACAAAGAAAGGGCAAGAGGGAAGACACAAAGACAGGACACAAGGAAAAGGGTGAGAGGAGACAAGAGAGTAGAGGAAAGGGCACAAGGAAAGAGGGCACGAGGGAAGACCCAGGTAGGCTAGAAAGAGACTGGAGATAGTTAGCAAGCGAGGGATTGAAGAAGAGGAAACAAGGGAGGTACAGAGCGTTAGAGACAGAGTGAGACGGCAGAAGGACAGAGAGATTGTGTGAAAGAGACACAGAGAGAGCGAGAGGGACGCAGAGAGACACAGAGAGCAAGACAGACAGAGAGAAGGAGAGAGACAGAGAGTTAGAGACACAGAGAGGGAGACACAGACACAGGGACAGAAGAGGGACACAAGAAAGGGAATTAGGAGTCGCAAGGGAACGCACAAGAGGGCCGACCAAAAGGCGCACGAGGGAGCCCATGAAGGGGCGCACGAGTGAGCCCACGGAGAGGCGCACGAGGGAGCCCGCGAAGGGGCGCACAAGGGAGCCCAAAGGGGCACACGAGGGAGGACATTTAAAAAACAACCGAGAGTTGGGACAAGAGCGAGAACCGTGAACAGAGGGCCCTTGGGGCATGACCGACTCAGAAGGGATTGGCTGGAACGCGGACGGGACAGAAGTAGGGATAGACCGGCTAGACTTAGACACAGACGGGACGGCTTCAGACGGGACAGACGTGGGGACCGATGGGACAGGCTTGGATGGACCAACACAGGGACAGGAAGGAAGACAGGGACAGAGATGGTGACAGGGACGGTGACAGGAACAGAGACAGACACTGGGACAGAAAAAAACACTGGGTGCCAGCCTGGGGTCTGAGACTCTAGACGCTGGCGGGGGGTCATGGGTGCTGGGCACCAGCAGGGAGTCCATGATGCCGGGTGCTGGCAGGGGGTCCGAGGCGCCGGGCGCCAGCAGGAAGACAGGGGTGGCTCCCGGGGAGGACTGGAGAGGGGTGGCTCACTGGTGGGGATCAGGGAGGTCTGCAGGCTTGCCTCCAGCTGATAGAGCTCTCCAAGTAAGGCTTTCATAACTGGAACCTCGAAGGGCCTGGGCTTGCACGCCATGGCGTTCCTCATCAGGGAACATATGGTTAGCCGGCACTCCACATCCGTGGTCCTCCCCAATTCAGTGATGAACCGGCTGAGGGCGTACTCAAGCCGGTCCAGCTCCTCCATGTTACCTCAGAAATGTGCTGGGTCCATTTCTGGTCAGGTCCTTCTGTGATGTGGAAGGAAGGAGGACCCAAAAGCTGAGGAGTAGCAGGCAGGAGGGAGCTTCAAAAATGGGCTTTATTTTAACCCTTGTGTTGTCACGTCTACTACTACTACAGTGGACTTGGCCCTTCGGGTCTCTGGGACCCGGGCCAGTATTCAATCGTATTCCCCCCACTACCGCGGCCTCGGCCTTCGGGTTTCTGGGACCCGTCCTGCATTTGACTGTATAGCTCTACTGGCGTTGCCTTGGCTTTCGGGACTCTGAGACCCGGGGCAGAATGCGATTGCATTGTTCTTCCAAATCCGTGCCATCGTTTCGATTGTATTTTGTGTTGTATTGTATGAAAGAGGGAAATAAAATTAAAACCAAAACCAAAAGCTTGACCTCAGTCTACTTAATATATTTATCACACACACACACACACACACACACATCCACAGACACAACACACACACACACAGATAGACATATTGACAGTATAACCCTTGTGTTGTCCATCAGGTCCAAGGGACACGTTCAGTTTATTTGACTTTTTGCATTGACATTCGGGTCCCCGGGACCATGATGGCGGGTGCTGGCCGGGGGTCCGAGGCCCCGGGCGCCAGCAGGGGGACAGGGGCAGCTCACACATACACACAGATAGACATATTGACAGTATAACCCATGTGTTGTCCATCGGGTCACAGGGACAAGTTCAGTTTATTTGCCTTTTTGCATTTGCATTCAGGTCCCCGGGACCCACGTTGGTTTCAATTCATGTCACATCTACTACTACTACAGTGGACCTGGCCCTTTGGGTCTCTGGGACCCGGGCCAGTATTCAAAAGTATCTTTCCACTACAGTGGCATCGGCCCTCGGGTCCCTGAGACCCGTCCTGTATTTGAATGTATTTCATTTCTACCGCCGCTTCAGCCTTCGGGTCTCAAGTCCTGCATTCAACTGCGTATCTCTACTGCCACGGCCTCTGCCTTTGGGTCGATAGTATTTTGTGTTGTATTGTATGAAAGGGGGAATTAAAATTGAAAAGAAAACCAAATGCTTGACCTCGGTCTACTAAATATATTTATCACACAAACACACACACACACACACACACACAGACATATTTGCAGTACAACCCTTGTGTTGTCCATCGGTACACAGGGACACATTCAGTTTCTTTGACTTTTTGAATTGGCATTCGGGTCCCCGGGACCAACGCTTTCTTCATTCCATGTCAAGTATATTACCGGGAACCTGGTCCTTCGGGTCCCGGGGAACCTGGCCAGTATTCTATAGTATTTCACTTCCACCACGACCTCGTCCTTTGGGTCTCCAGGACCCGGGCCAGTGTTCCATGGTATTTCTTTCTCTTCTACTGCGGCATCGGCCTTCGGGTCTCTGGGACTCGTACTGTATTAGACTGTATTTTTCTACTACTGTAACACCAGCATTCGGGTCTCTGGGACCCGTCCTGTATTCAAATGTATTTCACTTCTACCGCGGCCTCGTCCTTTGGGTCTCCAGGACACGCGCCAGTGCTCTTATAGTGGCATCGGCCTTCGGGTCTCTCTTGCATTCAACTCTATTTTTCCACTACCCCGGCATTGGCCTTCGGGTCTCTGGAACCCGTCCTGCATTCGACTGTATATTTCCCACTACTTTGTGAAACCGTCCTGCAATTGACTGGATTTCTCTGGTGGCCCGTCCTGGTATTCAAACTGTATTTTTCCACTACTGTGACACCGGCAATCGGATCTCTGGTACCTGTCCTGTATTCAAATGTATTTTTCCACTACCCCGGCCTCGGCCTTCGGGTACTGCATTTGTCTGTCGCGGCCTCGGGGCAGTGTTCAAAAGCCGTTTTCCACTACAGTGGCATCGACCCTTGGGTACATGAGAACCGGGCCAGTTTTCAATCGTATTACCCCCACTACCGCAGCCTCAGTCCTTTGGTCTCTGGGACCCGTCCTGCATTTGACTCTATAGCTCTACTGGCGCTGCCTTGGCGTTTGGGTTTCTGAGACCAGGGGCAGAATGCGGTTGTATTTCTCTACTCCCTCGGCATCAGCCTTTGGGTCTCTGGGACTCGTCCTGCATTTGACTGTATAGCTCCACTGGTGCTGCCTTGGCTTTTGGGTCTCTGAGACCCGGGGCAGAATGCGGTTGTATTTTTCTACTACCGCGGCATTGGCCTTTGGGTCTCTGGGACCCGTCCTGCATTCGACTGCGTATCTCTACTGCCGCTTCCACCGCTTTCAGGTTTCTGTGACCCAGAGCAGAATGTGATTGTATTCTCTTCCACTGCGGTGCCATCGGTTCAATTGTTTTTTGCTTTGTATTGTATGAAAGGGGGAAATAAAATTAAAATGAAAACCAAAGGCTTGACCTCGGTCTACTAAATATGTTGATCACTCACACACACACACACACAGACATATTGACAGTATAACCCTTGTGTTGTCCTTGTATTTTGAAAATGTAAATGATGGAAATAAAATCTAACTTTTGTTGACATATAATACGAATGTCTAATCTGTACTTTGATGCCTTTTGGAGATTTTTCCATCTTTTCTTGGCTTCTTTATGCACATTAATAAAAAAAATTTTACCCGGGGTGCCCAAACTTTTGAACACCACTGTATATATATTTGCTCCACCACTAATTCAATTTTCTCTTCAATTTAATTTCAACATCAACAAGCTTGAATTTCTGGCAGATCAAATTTGATTATATATATGCAGCATTCCATCACTCTCCTTCCCAAAAGTATTGAAGGAATTCCCAGAGATTCTTAGCACTTGTTGACCCTTTTGCCTTCACTCTGTGGTCCAGCTCTCCCCAAACCATCTTGATTGGGTTCAGGTCCAGTGACTGTGGAGGCGCAGCACTCCATCCCTCTCCTTCTTGGTCAAATAGGTCTTACACAGCCTGGAGGTGTGTTTGGGGTCATTGTACTGTTGAAAAATAAATGATGGTCCAACTAAACACAAACTGGATTGGTTGTTGCATGTCGCTGCAGGATGCTGTGGTAGCCATGCTGGTTCAGTAAGCTTTTTAATTTTGAATAAATTCCCAACATTGTCACCAACAATGCACCTCCACACCATCACACCTCCTCCTCCATGCTTCACTGTGTGAACCAGCCATGTAGAATCCATCCGGTCACCATTTCTCTGTCGCACAAAGACACGGCGGTTGGAACCACAGATTTCAAACTTTGACTCATCAGGCCAAAGCCCCACATCAGTTGTGTTGTGCAGAAGTCAGGTTGATACACAGCCGACAGCCTATTGGACAACTGTTATGGCAAGAACCAATCAGCTAAGTAAAGATAAACGAGTGGCCATCATTATATTAAGAAATAAAGGTCAGTCTGTCCAGAAAATTGCGAAAACTTTGAATGTGTCCCCAAGTGCAGTCACAAAAACCATCAAGCGCCACAACGAAATTGGCTCCCATGAGGACCGCCCCAGGAAAGGAAGACCAAGGCTGAATCTCATTTCTTTATCTTACCCCTACTATGGAATTAATAATGGAATTGTTGGAATAAAATGTATTCTTATCATGTGTGCTCATAAACATTATATTCACGTAGTGCATTATATTAATCATGTGTGTTCAATTCATTATATTTTGAGCTAAAGAGCTAAAGCATTACACATAGTCTGCTTGGTTTCAGTGTGATTATTAGGTTCACATCTAAATAAGAAGCATGTAGTTCATAAGTTTACTGTGACCTTATAATAGGTTGTTTTGGTACAATGTGTCCAACCATAGCTCTGCCAAGTGTGTCAATTCTGAAAAGCAGGGCCAAGGATGGTTAGGGACACGTCCTGTGTAAAGATCCTCTCCAGTAGCAGTCTGAGACCTGTTATCTATTGTGCAGGCTGAGGTCTGCTAGACACAAACCTTTTGGAGACAAAACACAGCACACAAACATGTTTGTCACTGCGTGACACATAAGATCAGGCAGAAAGGGCTCAAGTTTTAGGCAAACTTGGGGAGAGCTATGGATGCATATTCTCTGTAACTTTGTCTCTGGAATATATATTCTATTGTAATAAACATTCTTTTATCCAACCTACGGACTTGAACCCTTCTTCCTGAAAGAATCTAGAAGGGCAGGATTGAAGCCCAACAATTGGTACTGTATAATTGTAATCATTGGTAATTAATACCTGTTCATGCATTTGTAGATTGTTGGTTTTGATACGGGACACTGATGATAGTGTGAGAGGAGCGGGGGGGAGGGTTACTGGCCAACAGGCATCAGACTGGTCTGGAATATCAGAATAGCTGTTAATTTGTTTGTTTGTAGTCTTGTAGTCTTTTTTTTGTTTTATTCATTTGAGTGCTTTTTTATGTGTGGGACATGTAAGTTCTGGTTCTAACGACAAAGATGGGGCCGCAGATGGACGCTCCATTGTGCTTTTCGTGTTTTTGTTTATTTTGTCTGTTTTCTGCCAACACTCTCTGGTAACATTTACCAGAGATGAGCTCTTTGAGCTCTCTATGGGATCCACCGGAGACGCCGGAGGGGGAAGGGCGCCGGCGCGCTTGTTAAACTGAGGCAGCGGGGCTTTCGCACTGCGCTCCCCTCTATCCACCTGGTGAATGTCCGCTTTCTGGCCAACAAAATGGATGAACTGCTGCTCCTCAACCGAACAAACTTGGACTTCTGAAGATCTGCCGCTCTCTGCTTTACCAAATCCTGGCTCACTCCGCGCGCATCCCGGACAGCGCACTTATCCTCCCGGGATTCAATCTTTACCGGGCGGATCGCGTACTGGAGCTCACGCGGAAAACAAAGGGAACGAAGGTTGGTGTACAAATGTCACAGTTCTGGAAAAATCATGCAGCCCCCACTTAGAGTCACTATTCATAAACTGCAAACCCTTTTATTCACCGCGGGAGTTTTCCTCGTTCATTCTGGTCACTGTCTACATCCTACCTCAGGCCTGTGTTAGTGAAGCGTTACTACACCTGGCCGACCAGATGACTAACGTGGAGAAAAAACATCCTGACTCCCTGCTCATTGTTCTTGGGGACTTCAACAGAGCAAACTTCAGCCACAAACTCCCAAGTATAGACAGCATATTAAGTGTCCCACCAGGGACACTAATATACTGGACCACTGCTATACTACATTAAAGGACGCCTATCGCTCTGTCCCACGTGCAGCCTTGGGACTCTCTGATCACTGTCTGGTTCATCTTGTCCCGACATACAGGCAGAAACCAAAATCTGTTAAACCTGTTGTAAAGAGGGTGAAAAGATGGACCAACGAGTCAAAGCTGGATTTACAGGCCTGCTTTGACTGTACTGATTGGAGTGTTTTTGAGGTTGCTGGAAAACAGCTTTTCAAATAACGATCCTCGGTCAGTGTGGAGAGGCCTGCAGACACTGACTGACTACAGGAGACCATCCCCCAACACTGCTGGTCCTCAACGACTGGCTGACGAGCTGAACAGCTTTTACTGTAGGTTTGAAAAGACCACAGTCACACCCTTCCCCCACACCAACTCACCAACTCACATTTCAGTCAGTCACCTCCCCCCCTCTGACCCCTCACCTGCACTCACGATCTGTGAAATGGATGTGCACCAGCTCTTCCAGAGGCAGAAGACCAGAAAGGCTCCTGGCCCAGACGGTGTGTCACCATTCTGCCTGAAAATCTGCTGACCAGCTGGCCCCCATCTTCATTCAGATCTTCAACAGATCTCTGGAGCTATCTAAAGTTCCCTCCTGCTTCAAACGCTCCACAATCATCCCAGTCCCAAAAAAAAACCTCCATCTCTGGACTAAATGACTACAGGCCTATCGCCCTGACATCTGTAGTCATGAAGTCCTTTGAAAGACTGGTGTTGGCCCACCTGAAGGACATCACTGTCCTCTTGCTGGACGCCCTGCAGTTTGCCTACAGGGCTAAAAGGTTGGTGGATGATGCAGTCAACTTGGGACTGCATTACATCCTGCAACATGTCGACTCTCCAGGGGCTTATGCAAGGATCCTGTTTGTGGACTTTAGCTCAGTGTTCAACACCATCTTCCCCGGACATCCTCGGCACCAAACTCTCCCAGCTCACTGTGCCAGCCTCCACCTGTCAGTGGGTCACAAACTTCCTGACTGACAGGAGGCAGCAGGTGAGGCTGGGGATATCACATCCAGCCCACGGACTATTAGCACTGTCGCCCCCCAGGGGTGTGTGCTCTCCCCACTGCACCAATGATTGCACCTCAGGAGACCCATCTGTTAAACTCCTGAAGGTCGCTGACGACACAACCATCATCGGCCTCATCCGGGACGGTGATGAGTTGGCCTATAGACGGGAGGTGGATCAGCTTGCTCTCTGGTGCAGTCAGAACAACCTTGAGCTTAACACGCTCAAGACTGTGGAGATGATCGTGGACTTCAGGAAGAGACCCCCCCAATCTTCCCCCCATCACCATACTCACCAGCTCTGTGTCTGCTGTGGAATGCTTCAGGTTTCTGGGATCCACTATATCCCAGGACCTGAAGTGGGAGCCCAACACAGACACCATCATCAAAAAGGCCCAGCAGGACTAAGGAGCTGCTGATCCACTTCTATACAGCCATTGTCCAGTCTGTCCTCTGCACGTCCATCACTGTCTGGTTTGGATCTGCCACCAAAAAAAGACAAGAGCAGACTACAACGGACAGTTACGACTGCAGAAAAGATCATCGGTGCCCACCTGCCCTCCGTTCATGACTTATACACATCCAGAGTCAGGAAACGTGCAGGAACCATCACTGCAGACCCATCTCACCCCGGACACAATCTGTTCCAGCTTCTCCCCTCTGGTAGGCGCTACAGAGCAAAGTTCGCCAAAACCAACAGATTCAGGAACAGTTTCTACCCACAAGCCATTTCTCTGATGAACAGCTGACTTCTTACCCACAGTGTCAGGTTCAATTCTGGTAAATAACCCAGTAATCACTGTCTCTACAGCACCTGTTTACTGGTTCCACTTTTTATTCCACTTATTTAGTATTATTCATTATTCTCATTCTCATATCTCACTTATTATTTACTATTTATTCATCATTCTCATTCTCATTTCTCACTTATTATTCATTATTTACTACTACCATTCCCATTCTCACATCTCACTTTTTGTTATTTATTCATCATTCTCATTTCCTATTTCAGAACTGTCCATAATGTTCATACTGTTCATATTGTAATATAACATAATACTATTTATCCCAGTATCCTTGCACTATACTCCATATTTAAATAATTTTGATTGAACTCTTTGTTCACTCATGCCTGTGTTTCTGTTTAGAGTATGTATATATTGTGTATATATTAGTGTGTATATTTTTGTTTTGGTTGTTTTGTTTGTAAGCACAGTGTGAGCAATGATGCTCCAAAGAAATCCTCATATGTGTCCTCATACCTGGCAAATAAAGCTGATTCTGATTCTGATTCTAATAGTTGATAATGGTTCTGCAATATAATATATGTCATGTAATGTTTTTGCCTGTTATGTTTAATTTATTGGGCAAACAAGACATTTTTGTTAACAAAATGTTTTTCTGAACATCAATGACATTCAAAACGGTGATAACTGAAACAGATATACAACACACCGTGTGTGTGTATACACATGTGTATTGCAAACAGACCTAAGTAACACACAGATAAGAACATCTGCCTCTGCACCACCAAAGTGAACATAAAATATATAAATATATAAAAGCACAGGACACTGTTGTCAAAACCCATGCATTTGATAGACAGAGACGGCATCTTGGAAGTTTGTGATCAATGCTGTATGGTAACCAAGTGGTGTCCCATTTCATAGGGGTATGTTTTCATCCCCTAGCCCTTACCCCTTGGTTTCAAGGACCAAGGGGTAGGGGTAAGATGGAGAAATGGGATTCAGCCTAAGATGTCACCTCTGCTAAAGAGGATAAGTTCATGTGAGTCACCAGCCTCAAGAGATTTGTTTGGGCCAAGAAACACAAGGAATGGACATTAGACCAGTGGAAATCTGGGCTTTGGTCTGATGTGCCCAAGTTTTAGATCTTTGGTTCCAACCGCTGTGTCTTTATGCGATGCAGAAAAGGTGACTTGGATTCTGTGAATGGATTCTACATGCCTGCTTCCCATTATGTGTCATGAACATAAAGATAACACATTGAATGAGAAGGTGTGTTCAAACTTTTGGCCTGTACTGTATATGTAAAACGAGATGATACATCTCAAGGGGGTTATACTAAGGTGCTTTATAAATAAAGTTGATTTCCTACTTGTTACTTATTGCAGCTGAAGGGAACATGATTACCATCATGTGTGGCAGTATAAGACCACTTTAAACTCGTAACCTGAAACAGCAGATTTTGACTTGTGATGGTGCTTGATATTAGCACCCTGAGGACGAGCAGGGCTTAGCCCAGACCTTTGCTTAAATTATTTTTTATGCACTCACTGCTGTGTTTTGGTGTCATATTACAGGATATATATTGAATACAAATTCTAATCAGAAAAGGTATGTAGATAAATTGGTGCCCATATGACGATTCTATTTTAACTTCTACTAATGAATTGTCTTTTTTTCTTTTTTTCTTTTCCTTGTTTTATACTAAATGTTACTATCCTATGTCTTTTTTTTACTGTAACTCCAACCTGCCTAATGGACTGCAGATGGAAACGTGTACTTCTGTACTTGTTCATCAGTGTGCATTGTTCTGAATTAATAAATTAAATTAAATTAAAGAAGTTTAGTCCTCCACACAGATGCCCAGGGTTCAAATCCGACCTGCGGCAGGTTTTCTGCATGTTGTTCCCCTTTCTCTCCCCTTTCATGTCCTAGCTGTCCTGCTGATTAAAGGCAGAAATGCCCAAAAAATAAACTTTAAAAGAAAAATACAGTATATATTATGTACTTTCTTAGATGAAACTACCCAGCAGTATACAAATTCATTAAAATTAGCTCTAACTTTAACAGCTGCAACGTTAATGCATCCTGCCCAGACAAGTTTTTTATGCACTCTTCTACCTTATTTAGATGTACAATGAAATTCCCAGTGTGAATCTATTTATTTTCATTGTGAATAATAAAATAGTACCGGACACCCCCCGTAAGTATCAATAGTAAAGTCATAGCTTGAAGTGAAAAATAAGCATTTACTCCTGAGTCAGAATGTGTTGCTGTGGAAGAACTAAAATCCAGCGGTGAACAACAAATATCATTGTTATTCAAAACAACTATCTGTAAAGTGAAAGGCATGTTCACACTTTAAGTGTGGTCTTAACAGATTATGCATCTGCAATAATACAATTTATATTGCTGAATGTCAATATTTAATTTGATCACTGTATTGTAGAGCCATTGCTATGAATGTACAGTAAATGTCATCTCAGGTAAACAGGGTTCAGGTTTGCCAATTAAATTCAAAATTAGGTTAAATACAGAAAACAGTCTATATGAGAACGTGTTACAGTGAAAGTAAAAAAGAAAACAGCGACTAACAACAAATATTGTTACTTCAAAGAACTGAGCTTGCTAATTACATTTATGAAAATACAGAAAAACTACATTTAAGTTGACTTGATAATGTAGAATAGTTATTTTTGTATTCATACAAATATTAGCTATTATAAAGTAAAAAATCAAGACACCTTGCTATTCCCATAACAAACACTCTAACAGTAAATACACAGTATTGTGTGTATATACACAGTATTGTGTATATACACAGTTTTGTGTATTTACTGTACCTTTCAACAATTCACATCTCAGCATGATTATTTTCAGAAGAAGTGTCTGTAGTGTGTGTATTAGTAATCAGTGTTATTACATCAAATCATTTTGGCTGACAGAACAATCTTTTGAGTTGTTTAGAAATTTCTTTCATTTTGAGCCCGTATATGAGTGGGTTAAACAAAGGATGATACAAAATTATTTGTAACGTCATTATTAAGCGTGCAGTTTTAGGAAAATTGGATTCTATTCGAGCTATCGTGACATCATAACCAAGCAAAATGGAGAAACTGATTAAAACCAACAGGTGGGGTAAACAGGTCTGTGCAGCTTTTCTCCTGACTTCTTTACTACTTCGATAGGTTACTATAAATATCCTGGTGTATGTAAAAACTATGAAAAGCATGGGAAGAATTGAGAGATCTATTAAACAGACTACACCAAATATAGTAATCACTCTTGATGTTACACACTGAAGTTTGTAAATTGGATTGTTACAAAATATTCCTTTTAGAGTTAAGTCACACAGTTTTGCTTCAGAACTTAATATCGTTAGGACTAAAATATGACAAGCAGGCACAAGCCAAGCAAAGAACAGGAAAATACTTACTGTGGTTGTTGTCATGATAGTGTGATATTGCAGAGGTTTACATATAGACACATATCTGTCGTAGGCCATGGCTGACAACAGTAAGAACTCTGAACAGCCTAATGTATAAAATATTTGAAATTGAAAGAGACAGGCTGAATAAGATATGATCTGTTTTTCAGATAAAAAGTCAACCAAAAGCTTTGGGTAGATATTAGTGCTGTAAAGAACAGAGTTCACTGACAAAGCTGCAATGAAAATGTACATAGGCTCATGGAGGTTTTGGTGAAACCAGATAAGGTACACAATAATAGAATTACTGCAGATTATTAGAATATATGCTATGAACATAATAAAAAATAAACATATCTGTATTTGTTAACTTCCACATGCCCATCCAGAGTTATATAAGTTACATTTAACTCATCCATTAATTTTGAGATGTTCAGTAATAAAACAGGCAGATTTTATACACAGCGCCTATGAATTAAACATTGAAAAGAACTCTCACTTTCACTCTTTCTAGGTCTCTGACCCTGATAGTCACTCGGTGTGTGTTCATCTCCAAAATTCAGAAAGTGAACCGTTTGACGCTGTGGAACATTTTCATAAGATTGCTACACCCTCCAAGGATCTCATTAATCTTTCCACCAACATAGTCACTACTACATGAAGAACCTAATCAAACTCTTGAGACCTGAAGTTGCAGTGTTGTTTGGCCTTTTTTCTTGAGCATGTGCTCCATTACGTAATCTTTCCATTTCAAAACATTTGGCTGTTGTAGTCCTTTCAGGACTTTCACCCAGGAGACCAGTGGTTATTATCTAATATAAGTTTATTTGTATAAGTAAATGCAGATTTTCCTTTTTTTTACTTTAACATATGTACAAACTTTAACCCAAACCACTATCTTTTACAGTTTTTTTGGATTGCTTTAGCACGATTTTCAAAACAGGGCCCGTGTTTTCAAAACACTACACACAATTAGCACAACCACACACCCAATTAGCAAAACACTACAGATCCTTTGCATAATTAAACACAAACCACACTTTGTTACCATATGAAACACACACGTTTCACATTACTATACTCTGTTTGCACGAGTTACACTCTGCTGTGATAAACCTAAAACACTTTTAGCACTTCTACTTCCCTATGATTGGCTACCATCAACAAAGTACAAATATTATGTAAATTCACCAAACACTAAACAAGACCAATGTTGCAGACTGAAGAAACTCATTTATTTCTCAACATGCCCAAAATGTTGACATGGAGATTTATAATACTGTAACAAAAGGTCACTTTACGTATTGTACTGTAAGTTTACTGTAAAAAATAAAACAAAACAAAAACTAGACATTGTCTCTTCGCCTAGCTGGATCTGGCCAGAGAATTTCATCAACATCGCAGGCAATGTTGTCATTAGCAAGACACCTTGGAAAGAAACGTCTTGAATGACGAATCCATCCTTGCATTGCTGCTACCTCCATCTGGTCACAGGCCTCCTCCATGGCTTGGATGAGGGGTACCTCAGCCTGGAGACGGAGATCATATACCTTCCACCGCCATGCCGAGAAAAACTCTTCTATAGGGTTGAGAAATGGAGAGTATGGTGGAAGATATAGGACGGTGAAATGTGGATGTTGCTGAAACCAGTTCTGAACCAGAGCAGAGCGGTGGAAAGACACATTGTCCCAGACAACAATGTACTGCATATGATCGATTTGATTTGCTGCTGTTATGTTGTGCAATTGGTCCAATAATGTAAGTATGAGTGCTGTGTTGTAAGGGCCCATATGGGCATGGCGGTGGAGGACCCCATTCTGTGTAATGGCTGCACAGAGTGTTATTTTACCCCACGTTGCCCTGGGACATTGACTATAGCCCTGTGGCCAATGATGTTTCTTCCCCTCCTTCGTGTTCTCGTCAGGTTGAACCCAGCCTCATCTACGTAAATTAACTCATGCTGGATCTCCTCTCCATCCATTTGTAAAACTCTCTGAAGAACAGTGTCAGGCAAAATTGTGTTCAGTGTAGATCTAGTATACATATTACAGTACAGTAAAAGATTACACAATGCTTAGGTGAATACATACCTCTGCATAATCATGCCGCAGTCGTTTCACCCTTTCGGAATTGCGCTCGAAAGGCACTCGATAAATTTGCTTCATTTGAATATGTTTTTTTATTAGGATGGGTGCCAGTGTTGATGTTGAGACCTGATGGATATTGTTGAAACCGACGTGGTTATTGACAATGTTAGCTTGGAGCTGATTGAGGGTTATAGCATTGTTGGCCAAAACCATGTTTACTATCTCCCTCTCTTGCTGTTCTGTGAACATAGGAGGCCTTCCCCCTCGTCGTTCCTGACCCTCAATCCTATGTAGAAAAAAAAAACAGTAAACAATAGTACAGTAATTTCACAGGAAAAGGTAAAGGTGCATAGAATACAGTACTGTAAGCAGTTGCTGAAACCGTGCAGATGTTTTTGATATGATGATATTTTTACAATACCTATTTTCCAAATGTCGAAATGTCCTTATCACACTTGCCACTGTGTATCGGCTTAGATTTGGCTGTACTCGCAGTCCAGCCTCCCTCAGCGTCAGGCCGTGGTTGACAACGTGGTCAACCAGTGTTGCACGGATCTCATTTGTCAGATTCGGTCCTCTTTGAGCACCTTCGTCTTCCTCTTCCTCTACCTCCAGCATGGCCTCCATCTCTTCCTCTTCCGTTGATTCCTCCTCCTTGTCGTCCTCCTCCTTGTCCTTGTCCTCCTCCTTCTCGTCTTCCTCCTTGTCCTTGTCCTCCTCCTTCTCCTCCTCCTTGTCGTCCTCCTTGTCCTTGTCCTCCTTCTCCTCCTCCTTGTCCTCCTCCTCCTTGTCCTCCTCCTTCTCCTCCACCTCGTCCTCCACCTCATCTTACTATTTCTCTGACTCTTTCCATTGTGCTTGAAGACCGATGAACTCACCTGCTGCTTTTTATAGTGCTTATACACCTGATTGGTGTGTCTACAATTAAGCAAACAAGTGTTTGCACACCTGATGACTGTGTTGAATCAATTGGTTGGAAGGTGCGGTAATTTGACAGTCAGTGCTTTGGTATTGCAAGGAAGTGACTTCATAATAGATTTTTGTGTGTAATGTATGTTAAGTGTGTTTAGTGTTTTGCAAATCACTGTGTGTAGAGTTTTGCAACAAGTGTGAGTTTGACAATGTGCTTATAGTTGTGCAAATATGGGCTGATGTTTTGCTTCTTGAGTGTAAGGTTTTGCTAATAGTGTACTACTTTTAATTTTAGTGTGTAAGCAATCCAAAAAAACTGTACTAAACTTAAGTAGAGTTTTCTGCCTAAACCAAACCAAGTAGTTTTGCTGCCTAAATCTAATAAATAAGCCACTGTTCCATTTAGACATGAGGATGGAAAACCCTCTTCTTGGTCTTATTTCCTGCCATTGCTAGGGACTCCAGATCGTGATGCAAAATGCACCTTTAGTGTCTGTAAAGGACCGATTAGGCAGAGCAGCATACATGCCTACTGGTCTAAACAACTATGTGTAGTTGAGTATGCAACCAACACCCTTCTCAGCTCTTCCACAGGATTGTCTACCTTCCAATGCTTCCTTCCCTCTAATGCTTCAGGAAATGGGCTTCCCCTTTGTGTGTCTCTTCGCCATCAACCAGTTCTTATTCTAAAGGTGTAAAATACGGACGTATTGTTTGGTGTTTTTATTGACGCTAAAAGTCTCCAATATCTAAACATGCTGTGTGTGTGTCTGTCTGTTTGCGTGCATGCATGTGTGTGTCTGTCTGTTTGCGTGCATGCATGTGTGTGTGCGAGTGTGTATATCAATTTGTGTGTGTGTGTGTCAGTTTCTGTGCGTGTGTGTGCAAGTGTTTGAGTGTGTGTTTGTGTGTGTGTGTGTGTGTCAGTATGTGTGTGTGCGTGTGTGTGAGTGTCTGTGTCATTTTGCGTGCGTGCATTTGCGCGAGTGTGTGTTTGTCATATGTGTGTATGTCAGTTATGTGTGTGTGTGTGTGTGCGTGTGTGTATGAGTGTGTGCAAGTGTGTGTGTGTATGTGTGTCAGTTTGTGTGTGTGTCTGCGTGTGTGTATGTGTGTGTTTGTGTGCATGTATATATTGGTGTGTGTGTGCGTCAGTGTGTGCGTGTGTGTGTCTGTTTGCACACGTTTGTGCATTTGTGTGTATGTCACATGCTTAGAAAGATAGGAAATATTGGAAAGGATAGAACATAATGTTATTCAGCTAAACAAAAGCTTACATTTATAATTATTAGGGACGTGCACAAACATCAATTGTTATTCGATACGCTATTCAAGCTCTACATATTCAAAATTGATTAATTTTTTATTGTCTTATTTTTATTGTGTCTACCGCAGTCACATGATAGATAGATAGATAGATAGATAGATAGATAGATAGATAGATAGATAGATAGACAGATACAGTGGGGTTCGAAAGTTTGGGCATCCAAGGTAAAAATTTGAATGTATTAATGTGCATAAAGAAAACTGCCCCCTTTGGCAAGTATCACAGCTTGGAAACGCTTCTTGTAGCCAACCATGAGTCTTTTAATTCTTGTTTAAGGTATCTTCGCCCATTCTTCCTTCCAAAAGTCTTCCAGTTCTTTGAGATGTCTGTCAGGCACTGCTCTTTTAATAGATTTTTAATTAGGTTGAGGTCAAGAGATTGTGAAGGCCATGGCAAAACCTTCAGTTTACGCCTCTTGATGTAATCCACTGTGGATTTTGAGGTGTGTTTAGGATCATTATCCATGCGTAGAAGCCATCCTCTCTTTAACTTCAGCCTTTTCACAGATGGCATCAAGTTAGCGTCCAAAATTTGCCGAAATTTTATTGAATCCATTTTTCCTTCTACTCGTGAAATGTTCCTTGTGCCACTGGCTGCAATACAACCCCAAAGCATGATTGATCACCCCCCATGCTTAACAGTTTGACAGAGGTTCTTTTCATTGAATTCTGTGCCCTTTCCTCTCCAAAAATACCTTTGCCCAAAAGTTCTATTTTAACCTCATTGGTCCACAGAACTTGTTCCCACAATGCATCAGGCTTGTCTATATGTTCATTTGCAAACTTCAAACGCAGATTTTTGTGGTGAGGACGTAGATGAGGTTTTCTTCTGATGACTCTTCCATGAAGACCATATTTGTACAAGTATCTCTTTATAGTGGAATGGTGTAGCACAACTCCAGTGTCTGCCAGGTCTTTCTGGATGGATCATGCAGTGAAACGTGGGTTTGGAATTGCTTTTCTCACAATCCTGCAAGCTGTTCTGTCTGATCCACTGTTCCTGATGACTGCCTTTCTTAATTACATTCCGAACAGAGGATATTGGCATCTGAAATAGCTTTGCTATCTTCTTATAGCCTTCTCCTGCTTTCTGAGCGTCAACTATTTTCAGTTTCAGTTTTCTAGACAACTGCTTAGAAGAAGCCATGGTGCTGATTGTTGGGGCGAGGTCAGATGAGTCTGGGCATTTAAAACCTTAAGATTGACATCACCTGGTCTTTCCAGACGATGATTGAGAACAATCCATGATGCTGTCAGGTCTCAGCTTTCCAAAGGGTGCGGTGCATGCTAGAAACTCTACAGGGTGCCCAAACTTTTGCAGACGTAATTTTTTGTTTTCTGTTATTTTGAAAGTGTAAATGATGGACATAAAATCTAACTTTTTGTGAAATATTATATGAATGTCTAATCTTTCATTTGATGTCTTTTGGAGATTTTTCCATCTTTTCTTTGCTTCTTTATGCACATTAATAAAGATTTTTACCTGGGGTGCCCAAACTTTTGAACCCCACTGTACATAGTACAGGCCAAAAGTTTGGAACCACATTCTCATTCAATGCATTTTCTTTATTTTCATGGCTATTTACATTGTAGATTATCACTGAAGGGATCAAAACTATGAATGAACACATATATATAGAAATATATTCTTAACAAAAAAAGTGTGAAATAACTGAAAACGTCTTATATTCTAGTTTCTTCAAAGTAGCCTTTACATCCATTTTAGTTTTGGTCCAGTGTTGTCAAATTAATTTAATTTAATTCTGACAAATGTATGAGTCTTTATGCAGACTCTGGCCCAACAGTAAAGCTTTTTTGGCCTTCCTTCTTCACTAAAGAGGCTTTTTACCTATAGTCTTAGTCACAAATGCAGCTAGTACAGAATACTAACAGTTCCATAAATCCAAAATCAGTTCTGCACTTCATGATTTACCCAACTAAGGATGTCTCACAGTGCTGGTTTATCATGAGGCATAGTCGACAAATACTGCTAATAATAATAATAATAATAATAAAAACAATAACATGGTTTTTTTTTATTTGTGTAGTTTACCACAATGAAATTTAAAAGAAATGTTGTACTACAAACTCTTTAATACAATATATTGACAACCCTACACAAAACAAAAGTTAAACAGAAAACCCACAAAGGTATGTACTTGCATTCAAGGCTGTTGATTTAAACATCTGAATATAAGCTGAAAATATGGTACTGATACAAATTTCAATACTGGTAACAAATTTCTATTTTACTACAAAAACAACCTTGAAGCATACATTCTGTGATTCCGTGACACGATAAAATCTATATGTTGGATTTTTAAATGTCAGCGGATAAAAATATTTAACATGACATTGTTGAAGCTAAAAACTGCATTCCTTTGCTTATGTTTAAGTTTATTAGAAACAAATCTTTAGTTTTAGAGTTATTTTTGGTATCTTTGTTCAATAAACCTCATTTATAGGAAATTATACCCAATGTTTGAGTTAGAAAAGCAGAAATTAGGAATTATTTAGACTAAAATTAAAGGAATGGATGTTGATGGATAATCACAGACTGGAATATGTCAACTTTTACTCAATACCATTTCAAAACCATTTAAAAAAAATTTTCAAATGCTATGAATTTGAATAAGACCCCCCAATGAAAGTAGAGATTTGTACTTGCCAGTGTCCGTTGAAAGAACATTGATATAGGAAAATAGGTCAATTTGACCCGAGGACAACATGAGGGTTCATAATAATAATACATTTTATTTAAAGGTGCCTTTCTCTGCACTCGAGGACACTGTACAGGGAAACTTAAGATGGAGAAGTAAATGTAAATGTGCTGTATTTATATAGTGCTTTTCTAGTCTTAACAACTACTCAAAGCACTTTTACATCATACAGGAAACATCCACCATTCACACACATTCATACACTGTGGCTGAGGCTGCCGTACAAGGTGCCACCTGCTCATCAGATAAACACTCACACACATTCACACTCCGATGCACAGCATCAGGGGCAACTCGGGTTTCAGCATCTTGCCCAAGGACACTTCGACATGTGACTGCAGAGCCAGGGATTAAACCACCAACCTTCCGATTGGCAGGCAACCGCTCTACCACAGAGCCACAGCCGTCCCAAGTACAAGGTTGAATATGCCAAATGGATGACGGACTGCTGACTGGCTGCCCGGTGACGGATATAGGCTACCTGGCTCTGTTTTCTACCTGAGACATGAGGGAAGGGTGTGTTGAAACATGAAAGACCAGAATCATTTTAGGGGAGAATGTATTCATACTGGCCTGTGGGAAACAGTAAATAGGTAAATGTACACGTCCTAAGTGGGAAAACATAAGTTTGTTTACTGGGAATGATAAACGAAGACGGCACTGTGTTTCATAAAGGGGGGTTGGCGGTGCCACATGTTGGAAAGCATTGATAATAAGGATAGTAGCTTTAAATAATGGTGTGAGGGGGTTGGTGGGGGGTTCTGTGGGTTGGTCATTCAACACGACTCACGGCCCAGTTGGGGTAGTTTAGTTCTTTCCATTCTCTTTAGGATAACAGGGAGGAAGGAGGGAAGGTTTTTGCATCTATGGTTTTTAGGTGGATGTGTTTTTCTCCACCCATGGATGTTTTTTTTTGGTTTTGGGTTTTGGTTGAATATTCTGTGTGCAAAATGTGGGGCACATTACATGTCATTTTTTATTTTTGTTTGGCAGTTGGACAACACCCTAAATGGTTAGTATTAAAGGTGATTGATTGTGTAATGTGTAGGTTGTGGTCAATAGGCTGGAATATAAATGGACTCAAGATATGGTTAATTTGGTAAGGTTTATTAGTTGGAATATAAATGGATCACATAACCCTGCGAAAAGGAAGAAATGTCTGTCCTACCTTAGATCTCAACAAGCAGATGTGGCCCTAATACAAGAGACACATCTGGTGGGAGAAATAGCTAAATTTAAGACAGGATGGGTGGGACAAGTGTACCATAGCTCTTATACTAGCAATAAATGGGGTTACAATACTTATACATAAAAAGTTGAATTTTGTCATGTTGAGACAACATAAAGATAATGAAGGTAGGATAATATGTGTTGAGGCTAAAATAAACGGAGTAAAGGTTAATATATGCAATATATACTCCCCAAATAAAGAAGAACCAGCCTTTTTTCATAGGGTTAATAAAATGATGGGGGAGATAGTGGATGGCCATACGATAATTTCTGGTGACTATAACCAAGTACAAGATGGGGTTTTGGACAAAACGTCTTTCACAAATAGTGGGTCGAGAAACAGAAGAGCCATACATCTGATGATGAGAGACCTGGGCCTGGTGGATATTTGGAGGCTAGTACATCCGAGAGATAGGGAATATACGTTTTATTCAAATATGCATAAAAGCCACAGCCGCCTGGACTACTTCCTGATATCCAAAGATCTGGTAGAAGGAACGGTAGACTGTATGATTGGACCCATTGCATTAACGGACCATGCTACTGTGCAATGGGGGGTGCATTTGGGTTTAGATGCCGTTAAGTCTAATAGATGGAGGATGAACGTGTCATTACTTCAGGATGAAACTTTTGCCAAATTATTAGGGGAAGATCTTAAAATGTTTTTTGACACTAACATAGGATCAGTTGAGAGATTGGGCTCAGTGTGGGAGGCCTCTAAGGCCTATATAAGAGGGAGGATAATAGCTCATTCAAGTAAGAAGATAAAAATCGAGTGATGGGATTGGAGTCTCGGCTGAAGGTTGCGGAAAAAGAACTGGCGGATTATTATTCTGAGGACCGTTTGAGAAGAGTATGTGAATTAAAATTCCAGTTAAATGAGGTATACAGTAAAAAAAATAGAATATGCTATGTTTAGAATGAAAAGTAACTTCTATGAGAGTGGGGAAAAAGCCAGTAAATTATTGGGTAGGCAATTAAAAAAACAAGATGCTAGCTTTATAATACCTGCGGTTAAAAATACAAATGGGGAACTAGTAACAAGTACAAAGGACATTAATGAGGTATTTAAAGACTTTTATATGACGTTGTATGCGAATCAGAAGTAGATCCGTCAGAAGAACAATTTGAAGCCTTTTTTTGCTAATATAAATATCCCAAAATTGTCTGAAGGACAAGTAGCACAAGATGGAGGAGATATTACCAAAAGGGAAGTTAGAGATGCACTAGCATCACTGAAACCAGGAAAGTCACCGGGGCTAGACGGGTTACCAGTTGAATATTATAAGAAATTTGATGTCCATTGGTACCCATACTGACGAAAGTATATAAAGAGTCGTTTGATGTGGGGCAACTACCAGAGACGTTTAATGAGGCGTTGATTACGTTGATCCTGAAGAAAGACAGAGACCCTACAGACCCCGGGGGAAGTTATAGACCCATAAGTTTAATAGATGTTGATGGCAAAATTCTTACTAAGGTGCTTGCCACAAGAATAGAAAGATCTATGTCATATTTAATTCATGCAGATCAAGTGGGTTTTGTTAAAGGGCGCTCTTTATCAGATAATGTTAGGCGGTTATTACATCTTATGTGGGCAAGCCGTAATGTGGACAAGCCCACCGCAGCGCTCTCATTGGATGTGGAAAAAGCATATGACAGGGTAGAACTGGCATACCTTTTTTATACACTGAGGGTGTTTGGATTTGGAGGGGATTTCATTGAATGGATTAAGATTATTAACTTGTCCCCTAAGGCATCTGTTCTAACTAATGGCCTGAAATCTCCCTTCTTTGGCCTCATGAGAGGCCAGAAACAAGAGGATCCGCTGAGTCCGCTGCTTTTCATATTTCTGGAACCGAGCAGATACAGGTTTTAAAGGGGTGTGGGGTGGTGGGACGGAACATAAGTTGTTTTTATATGCGGACGATATTTTGTTGCTTATTTCAGACCCGGCTAATTCTATTCCCATAATCCTAAATAAGATTGAAACCTTTTCCCAAATATCTGGATATAAAATTAACTGGCAGAAATCGGAGGTGATGCCTGTTTCTAGGTCTTGCATTCAGTCAGAGATCTCTAACTTTCAATTTAGATGGATCCCAGTGGGAATGAAGGATTAAAGCTAACTGCTGATCTGTCTAATATAATGGAAATTAATTTGATGCCATTACTTCAAGAGATGAAAAATAATCTGGAAAAATGGAAGATAATTAATCTCACCCTGTGGGGCAAAATTAATACTATTAAGATGGTGATTGCACCACAATTTAATTATATATCAATGATGTTGCCATTGAGTGTCATATATAAGCAGTATAATCAAATGGTTAAAGATTATTTGTGGAATGGAAAAAAGCCAAGGATTAATATTAAAAAGCTATGTACTAATAGGGAAAAGGGAGGCTTGGTCCTTCCAAATGTAGAAGTAAGTATATAACTTAGCTTTTGAATTGGCTAAATTGGTGAGGCATTGGGCTGACTATAGTTCTCAACCGGATTGGGTAAAGATAGAAATGGCTGTGGTGGCTCCTCCAGGCCCATTCAGGCTCTCTCTCAGATTAAGGTGGTAGAGGGGGGGAATCCCATTCTGAAGCACTCTCAATGGGTGTGGTCTGAGGTGCATAGGTTGATCACAATACAAACAGGGGTACTCCTCCATATGGGATAATCCACGTATCGCGATAGGTAAACACTCCTTTTGTTGGGTTTCTTGGCAGAGGAAAGGTATATGTGTGATTGATGATCTATATAAGGATGCAGTCTTTAGGTCATATCAGGAGCTAGTAGATCAATTTCTTTTGGAGGAAGGGGTAAATTTTGGAAATATTTACAACTGAGGAGCAGTGTACGAAGTGTGTTCCCACTTAATAGAAGTATAGAAGAATCTAATATGGTGCAAAATCTTTTTGACTTGCCAAATACAATGCATAGTGCTTCAACATTTTACAAATATATAATGGAATTACTAAGTGTGAGCACTGAGAATCTTAGATTAATATGGCAAAGTGATTTAGGGTGTGAAATAGATAACGAGAAATGGTGTAAAAGGTTGGCTGGCCCACTAGGGATGTTAGAAGCAAATTTACTCATTACAAAATCATACATAGATACTACTACACTTCCATGAAGCTTTTCAGAATGGGATTAGTAGAAGACAAAAGATGTTGGAAGTGTAAGGGAGAAAGTGGTACATTTTTGCATGCCTTTTGGGAATCCTGTGGGGGTCCGGTGGTATTAAGTAGTAGGCCTATTAAGTAAATTGGGAGATTGGTTGGGAAAAACCGGAATCTCCACTGTTCTGTCTCTTGGGAGATTGCACACTTTTGCCGTAGGGAACCAACAAAGGACAGCATGCGCTAATAACCACAGGCCTCATCACTGCACCAAGGCTGATATTGAGGAATTGGAAGAGCACATACACGCCAGGGCTCACAGACTGGACTCAACTGATGACGGAGACTGCATCCTACAAATATTTGATTGCCAGGAGTAACAATATCAAAGGGAAGTTCCATTTAGTGTGGGGATATTTCTGTTCATATAATAAGGGCTTGATACATTAAGCATGTGTTGGCACACATACTTCAAACACAACACGGTCAATATGATCACAAACAATGTAATGGTACAAGGAGTGTTGTCCTTTAAGTTTAGCTGTTACTGTTTTTTGCTTTGTTTGTTTTTTCTCTCTGTCTTTTTGGGTATTTGTAAATATGTGTTTTAAAACAAATAAAAATAAACACTTTAATGAAAAAAAAGAGATTAATGAGTGCACACAGTTGTAATGAGTGTACACAGCTGTAAATATTGTTTATATAATGTTTACTTTGTCTCGACTGAACAATCTCTTCAGGTGTTTATAAATTTCTTTCAGTTTCAGTCCATATATGATCGGATTAAAAAGAGGATGATACAAAATCATTTGTAAAGACATGCTTAAATATACAGTTTTGGAAAAATCTGTTTCCAGTCGAGCGAGAAGTACATCATATGTACTCAAACAGGAAAAGTTGATCAGAACCAACAGGTGGGGTAAACAGGTCTGTGCAGCTTTTCTCCTGACTTCTCTACTACTTTGATAGGTTACTATAAATATCCTGGTGTATGTAAAGAGTATGAAAAGTACAGGAAGAGGTACTGCACTTACAAACACAATCAAGCCGTATATATTCTGGACTGTTGAACTCACACAGTAAAGCTTTTGAACTGTGCTGTTGCAAATTATTCCTTTCAAACTAAAGTAACAGAGTTTTTAGTTTAACACTCAGTAATATTCCCACTGAAATCTGACAAGCAGGCAGAATCCAAGCTAAAAATCAGGAAAATATAAACTGTTGTTTTTCTCATGATAGTGTGATATTTCAGAGGTTTACATATAGACACATATCTGTCATAGGCCATGACTGACAACAGGAAGTATTCTGAAGCACATAGAGTGTAATATATAAACCACTGAAAGAGACAGGCTGAATAAGATATGATCTGTTGTTCAGATAAAAAAAGTCAATCAAAAGCTTTGGATAGAGAGCAGTGCTGTAAAGAACAGAGTTGATTAACAAAGCTGCAATGAAAATGTACATAGGTTTATGGAGGGATTTGTTAATTACTATGATGCACACAATGGTAGAATTACTGCATATTATAAGAATATATGCTGTAAACATGATCACAAAATAAAGATATCTGTATTTCTGCACTTCCACATGCCCATCAAAAGTTATATATGTTACATTAAATTCCATTAAGATTGTCTAAAACAAAATGTTAATGAATAAAACAGGTAAATTACTACAAGTCTCATACAACCTGAGATTGTCTTATTCAGTCATCAGTACCTGATCTTGATACACACTGGTGTGGTCTGACAAACACAGAACTGGAACTGTGACCTGTTTGAGGTTTTATCAGACTGCATCAACCTCCATGGAGCTCATTAATCTCTCCAAAGGAAAAGCTACTAACATGTAAACAACTTGATCAGACTCTGGAGGCCCAAACTCATACATGTTGTTAACCCCTGTTGTCCTTGGGTCAAATTTGACCCATGTTCAAAAGTTTCTATATCAGAAATTTGGGTTTCTTTCAACCAAATTTCATTGAATTTTGCTGTTTAATTGTAAAGAATTATTCTGACTTCACTTTGACAGTCCCTGATTATCCATCAACATAAGTTCCTTTGATCTTAAATATTAGTTAGAATTAGTCATACTTTCTGCTTTTTTAATTCAAAAGTTAGATATAATTTCAAATAGGCTACATGTGGTGTATTAACCTTAAAATCCCATAACAATGAGTTTAAAACTAGTCGTAAAAATTTCAAAAAAATACTACAAAAACTAAAAATGAAGAGACAAAAACACAACAGTTAGTGACAAAAGTGTCATATAAAAGTTAATTTTTTTTTTTTTAGTCGGAAGGACAACACAAGGGTTAAGGACATACAAACTTCGATGACCTGCAGTTTCCTGATGTCAAAACTGAAGTTATTGTACACACCAAACACCACCAAAGCTTGTTATCTTAAAAATAAAATCTGCTCTGGAAGGCGTTCCCTGGCCTCAAACCACCGTAATAAATGGATATATGCCTTAAGCGAGCATTCCAGTCAATTTCAACACGTAGCTCTGTTGTTTGTACATGTGGAAGTGTGTCAGTAGAGAGAAAATTTAACCATTCAGGGCTGCCTACACCAAGTTATCCTGCTGCTAGAGTTAGCACCCAACAGGCTTCAACAGGGCAAGTTTTAAATGTGTTTTTTAGCCTCTAAACACATTAAAAATGTTATTAAACATGCCCCCCAGTGAATCTGACTGCTGGAGATGTGACAGATATGCATGGAAGTTGTGTTAATTCAGCTGTTTAGTTCCTGTGTTGAGACCAGTTAGAGCACAGGGACCGTCTGGTAAAACTACAACACTTTGTAGTTTTGCACATGACATTGCAGTTGTTGCAGCTTGGTTAACTAGACATAATTTCTGCATGTTTTAAACAGCATGGCTAACTGACCAAATTTGAACATCCTCATGTAACCTCATCTTATTGCAGCATAGTTGATGTGATGTTATCACCTTCTTCTGTGGCCTAACTTCATTACAGCTGGGTTTCTTTCAATCATTACTGCATACAACAGCAACCATTCTAAAACATGGAGTGCTGTCTTTTTTTTGCCTGTTAATTCATGATAATATATTTAATAGGTTTCTATTTCATGTGGAAGGCACTATAAATAAAAAGGTTTTTATTTCTAATTCCTGTCATGTTTTGTTTTGGGGGGTTATGACATAGTTTTCTACCCCTATTTAAAAAACTTATTAGCACTTACAACAATGGAGTCTAATCTCCAAAGACCCTGTACATCAGGTCATCAACTATATTTGTCAGAGGGCCAGAAGTTCAGACAGTCTCCTTGGGGGCCGGACCCTTAAATAAAATTAAATAAAAATCTAATTTTGGTATAACATTATGATTGATGTTTATTGTTAATACTTTTTCCATTTCATTACAAAACTGAAGGCCTTTATGAGTCAGGTTTCTATCACCTATACCACAGACAACCATTAGGGGTGATAGATATTTTTGCCTCAACTCAATTAAGTCAATTTTACCCTATAGAGCACTGAAAAACAAACACAGAGGAAGTTACAGAAAGGGTCTCTTAACAGAGGTAAAATGGCACTGTCAAAGGCTATGAAACGCAAAGTTGATATTGAAAACAGGTCATTCAATGATGACTGACTAAAAAGCATAGAAATTACGTGCTCCTACGGTGATTACTGTAGCAGTACCTGACTCATTTCCGTTCAGTGCTTGTGTGTTGCTGCTCACTAAGTACCAGTTCTGTTTGTTAGATTTGCTATTACAGCGGCTAATTGTCCACTAAACAGTTATTCTTATAGTAGTTCTGCCTAAACACACACAGATATTTTCATTTAAAAAAATACACCTTCGTTAAATAACAGCTGTTTTTTAACGGACAATAAATAAATAAGGTACTTTAGCAAGCTGCTAGCAACTTTAGCTTAGCAGATATAGCCATGTTGTCTCCCTCTCCTAATTTCTCTTGCTCTACCTACATGTTTATTTCTTCATCCTTTGACAATTTGTGTAACAAGTAGTTTATTTATGGACGGAGGCGGGGCATTAGGAGTTAGAAGTCCAGATCCGCACCATGATAGATCAGTCGTTAGCTACTGTAGCTAGCCCCGGTAGCCGGTGCGGGCCGGCCTGAGTGAGTTAGCCTCTGGAAATATACCTCCTGAGCAGCCAGGGAAAAAGGTTCCGGGTGAATCTTAGATTCGTGGCAAAAGTAGTGGGAAGCTTTCAGGGCCACGGACCACCAGCAGCCTGTTAGGTTGGCTACCAGATTTTCCCCACTCAGAAACACCCCGGCTGAGAAACCAACTCTGGTTATCGGCAGCATCCATTTGAGAAACGTTAGCCGGGCCAGCAGCCATAGCTTAAATGCATCCCGGGGCTAGAGCGGGCGATGCTGAGTCAAAAAGAAACTGCTGGCTAAGGATAAACGTAAAACACAGTAAGATTGTTATTCACGTTGGCACGACTCCCGGTTACGCCAAACGGAGGTCACCAAGATCAATGTTGAATCGTGTGTACATACAGCAGTTAAGTAAATTGGGAGATTGGTCCTGGACCCCTGCCAAATCTAACAGCGATGACATGTATAGCCGCATGTCATCATTTTCGCCGCTGGCTATCGAGGTGGACAGCATGTGTGGGCTTTGTGGATCATCACTGGCAGTCTTTCTGGGGAAGACCTGGATATTGGGAGGGACGGCATTCATCCCACTTGGGATGGAGCAGCTCTCATTTCTAGAAATTCTTGGACGAGTTTATTAGTGGACCTAATCCCCAACAATCCAGAGTTGGGACCAGGAGGCAGACTGCAGTCTGACACACTTCTCTGCTCCTCCATTCCAGGGGGAGTTACCTAGTCAAAACCCCATAGTGACGGTGTCTGCCCCCGACCATTGAAGTTATTTAAATCAAAGGTAAACAGAGGAGGAGCTGTGCATGAAAACCTCATAGCAATTAAAACCACAAGTGCAATAGTAAAAAAGAATAGGAGAATTAAATGTCCTCTTAAACATCAGATCTTCTAAAGGTGTACTGTCAGATTTAATATTGTTTATTTTGTCTTACTGAAACCTGGCTGGGTGATGGAGAATATGTTAGTCTAAATGAATCCACCCCCCCAGTCATATAAAACTCACATTCCTCGAGGCACAGGCCGAGGAGGAGTTGCAGCCATCTTTGGATTCTAGTCTAATAATCAGCTCTAAACCTAAACTAAATTATAACTCATTTGAAAGTCTTGTTCTTAGTCTTTCACACCCAGTTGGAAATCACTGCAACCAGTTCTATTTGTTATAGTTTCAATCTGGTCCATATATGAATTCTTATCTGAATTTGAGAGTTCTTGTCAAATTTAGTGCTAAAAAACGGACAAAGTTCTTATTGTAGGGATTTTAATATTCATGTGGATGATGAGAATGACAGCCTTAGTACAGCGTTTATCTCTCTATTAGATTCTATTGGCTCTCAAAGTGTTCATGCAAAACCGACTCACCGTTTGGGCTGGGCCACACCTCGATCTTGTTCTGGTGTGGTGTTGAAATTGAACATTTAATAGTGTTCCCACAGAATCCCTTTTTTATCTGACCACTGTTTGATAACTTTTGAGTTTATACTGCTTTGAACTACACGCCATTAGGCAAAACCTGCTATACAAGATGTCTGATAGTGCTGTAGCTAAATTTAAAATGTGATTCCATTAGCATTTAATTCATTACCAAGTCACCAAAGTAACAGAGGACTCCTATGCTAATTTCAGTCCCTCCCAAATCGTCATTTTGTTGATAGTGCAGCAGGCTCGCTGCGAATGATACTTGACTCAGTTGCCCCTCTAAAAAAAGAAGATAATAAACTGTGGTTTAGCTCCATGGTATAACACTGGTCGCAAATTAAAGACAAATACGGAAACTTGAAGATTTGGCGTTCCACTAAATTGAAAATTCTCATTTTAATTTGGCAAGATAGTCTTCAAACTTATAGGAAGGCCCTCAGGCTGCCAGAACAGCGTACTACTGTTCGTCATTAATAGAGGAAAATAGGAACAACCCCAGGTTTCTTTTCAGTACTGTAGCCAGGCTAAAGGAAGGTCTCACAGCTCTACTGAGCCAAGTATTCCCATAGCTCTTAGTAGTAACAACTTCATGAGATTCTTCAATGATAAAATTATAACTATTAGAAGCAAAATCCACCAAGACCTGCCTTTAACTGGCATGGACTTTATCTCTAAACTCAGGAACCTTAGAAACAGTTGTAAAACCAGATATATGTTTAGACTGCTTTTGCTTCACTTGATCTTTATCAATTTAATTCAATTATTTCTTCAGCTAAACCATCAACCTGCCTCTTAGACCCCATCCGACTAGGCTACTTAAAGAGGGTAACCTTAGTCAACACTTCTCTACTAGATATAACCAATCTGTCTTTATTAACAGGTATGTACCACAGCACTTTAAAGTAGCTGTTATTAAACCTCTTCTGAAAAAGCCCAACCTTGATCCAGAAGTTCTAGCCAACTATAGACCTATATCCATGCTTCTCATTTCTCTCTAAGATTCTTGAGAAAGCAGTGCTAAACAGCTATGTGATTTTCTGCATAGCAAACAGCTTATTTGAGGATTTTCAGTCAGGATTTAGAGTTCATCATAGCACAGAGACAGCACTTGTGAAAATTACTAATGACCTCCTGATTGCATCAGACAAAGGACTTATGTCTGTACTGGTGTTATTAGATCTTAGTGCTGCATTTGATACCATTGACCATCATATCTTATTACAGAGATTTGGAACATTTCATTGGTATTAAAGGGACTGCTCTGAGCTGGTTTAAGTCTTATTTATCAGATCGATCTCAGTTTGTTCATGTTAACGATGAATCCTCTGTAAAAGTTAGTTATGTTAGTCCCACAAGGATCTGTTCTAGGTCCAATCCTGTTCACTTTATATATGCTTCCTTTAGGCAATATTATCAGGAAGCACTCCATAAATTTTCACTGTTATGCGGATGATACTCAATTATATCTATCAATTAAACCGGATGAAACTAATCAGTTAGCTAAACTTCAAATGCCTTCAGGATATTAAAACCTGGATGAGCTGTAATTTTCTAATGTTAAACTCAGATAAAACTTAAGTTATTGTTCTGGGGTCAAGCACCTCCGTGACGCACTATCCAAAGAGATAGTTACTCTGGATGGCATCCCTGGCCTCCAACACCACTGTGAGGAATCTTGGAGTTATCTTTGATCAGGACATGTCCTTTAATTTCCACATAAAGCAAATTTCAAGGATCGTTCCCTTTTTTCACCTACGTAATATTGCAAAAATCAGGAATATCCTGTCTAAAATGATGCAGAAAAACTAGTCCATGCATTTGTTACTTCTAGGCTGGATTACTGCAATTCTTTATTATCAGGCTGCTCAAAAAGTCCATAAAGACTCTTCAGCTGATCCAGAGCTGCGTGTTCTGACAGGAACCAAGAAAGAGATCACATCTCTCCTGTTTTAGCTTCTCTGCATTGGCTTCCTGTAAAATCAGAATAGAGTTTAAAATCCTTCTTCTCACCTACAAAGCTCTTTATGGTCAGGGCACCATCTTATCTTAAAGAGCTCATAGTACCTTACAACCCTACAAGAGCACTACGCTCCCAGAATGCAGGATTACTTGGGGTTCCTAGAGTCTCTAAAAGTAGAATAGGAGCCAGGGCATTCAGCTATCAGGCTCCTCGCCTGTGGAACCAGGTTCCAGTCTGGGTTCGGGAGGCAGACACCGTCTCCACATTTAAGAGTAGGCTTAAGACTTTCCTTTTGATAAAGAAAAGCTTATAGTTAGGGCATATATAATAATATGCCCTAGTAACCAGGGTTTGTATCTCACCCCCTCTCTGACCTTCCTGACTCTAACCCCATTTTCTCTCCCCTACCTAACCAGGGTTTGTATCCCATCCCCACTTTGACCGTCTTGATCTTAACTCTATCTTTCTCTCCCCCTACCCTAACCGGGTCTGTATCCTTCCCTTACTTTGACCTTCCTGCCCTTAGCCCCCTGACCCTCATGACCTTGGCCCTGGGTGCCTCTCCCCCTACCCTAGCCAGGGGAGGGTTTGGGGAAGTTGTGGCCTGGCCAGGCTCCTCTCTTTACACTGTTTCTCTCCTGGTTATGCTGTAATAGTGGTTTTAGACAGCTGGGACTTCCTGTGACACACCCTAGTTCCTCTCTCCTCTATTTTTCTATCTTTCCAATTATGTTGCATCCATGTCCCAGAAATGCTTGTTACTAACCTAGCTCTGGGGAGTCATTCCCGGAGTCCTTATGTTCTTTCCCCCAGCATGTTTCCTCGGATCAGAGAGGCTCCAGAATCGAGGTTGCAGCTGTCGCCATGGTCCCGGCTTCACGCTCTGCGATGCCATGTTCCTCCTGCTACACTCTGCTATGCCGACTACAAAGGACTACTAACAACTACTATTTTTTTTTTGGGATTGTAACTGCCACTTTTCATTCTAACCCAAAACCGGCCCGTCAGACACCGCCTCACCAAGAGCCTGGGTCTGACCAGAGGTTTCTGCCTAAAAAAAAAAATTTTGCCTCGCCACTGTCGCACTGTTGCTTGCTCTGGAGGACACTGTTGGGTCCTTGTGAATTCTGGAGTGTGGTCTAGACCTACTCTATCTGTAAAAGTGTCTTGAGATAACTCTGTTTGAATTGATACTATAAATAAATTGAAATTGAAATTGAATTGAAATTTATAATGCCAACCTTCGAATGCCTCACCAGTATGCCTAATTTGCAACGAAACTGTTGCTGTTGCAAAGAATACAATCTGCGCCATCACCACCACACTAAACATTCAAATTTTTAAGATTTCATATCCTGAGCAGTCAGAGGCGCGTCAGAGAAAATTCGCCGCGCTGAAATCTGCCTACTCCCACGCAAGTGGCATTATTACTCGAACTTTAACTGATCAAGAGAGAGTAACGTGTGCATCCCTGCAGGCTGCTTGGGTGCTTTGCAGACATAACCGGCCTTTCACTGAAAGTGAGGTTTTAAAGGAGTGCATGATCACCGTTCTGGAGGAACTTGCCCGACAAATCAATAGACAGGTTATTGCATCTGTCGAACAAGTACCTCTATCTGCCTCAACTACGTGCTTGCTGTACACGTTTTGGCGGAGCAAGTTCAGCGAGCTGTCATTGACGCGGTCAAGGAAGCCAAAATATATTTTTGCTGGCTATTGATGAGTCCACTGACAACACGGATATCTCACAGTTGTGCGTTTTTGTCAGATACTATGATGGCAAAGATTTCGAGAAGAGCTGCTGGCATTGCTTCCACTCGAGGACAACACCACTTCTGACATCATCTTTGGAAAACTGGAAGATTTTTTTAAAAAGCCATGGATTGTCCCCTGGATAAAATCAACCTGACAGTGACAGATGGTGCACCTGCCATGATTGGAAAAATAAAAGGGTCTGGTGAGCAGAATAAAGACTGTCGCTCCTAAAACTAACGCAATCCATTATATCATCCATCAAAGTGTGCTGTGCGCAAGCTAAGTGGGGAGCTCAAAGAGGTGATGGAAAACAATGAAAATTATTAACCACATCAGAGGAACTTCAAGCACGCTCCAGCACCGCCTGTTCCGCAAATTCGTGCTGGAATCCCAGGCTTCTCATGATGACCTGTTACTCCCACAATGACGTGGCTGGCTGAAAAGGGCAAAGCACTGGAGCGCTTCGTTGAACTCCGTGCCCAAGTAGTGGATTTTTAAACAAAAGTAAGTCTAAAGCGGCAGCTGACCATCTCTTGCAAGACATGGGATACATGTGCAACATTGCATTTTAACAGACATTTTTCTCCCATTTAAATACACTTAATCTACAGCTGCAAGGAAAAGAAAATCAGTGGTGGATTTGGTGGAAAAACTTGAAGCCTTTGGGAACAAACTTGATCTGTTCCACGCAGATTTGTTGTCAGGGAGGCTGCTGCACTTCAACACACTGAAGACGGTGGGAGAAGGCAACGTAACAATTAAAGACAACTTCTCTGCTAGATTTGATGACTTTTTTATTTCCAGCGATGTCATTGGTTTGTGCGTGACCCATTCACCATCACCCAAGCGGAGAATTCTCCACAAACGCGGTGAAAAATGCTGCAGTTGGACGAGGCAGCCATTCAGGAGCGAGCTGGCTGAAATTCAGGCCGCAGGCGACATGAAGGCTGCTCTCAGTGGTGCTGAAAGCCTGAGCGCGTTTGGATATCTTGTCCCGAGGTCTATGGCACATTGAAGACGCTGGCTATGTATGTGCTCACTATGTTCGGTACATACCTACACCTGTGAGGCTGGATTCTTCAAGATGAACTCAATTAAAACGCATGAGAGGAACCGTCTGTCAACCCGTCTTTGGAGGACTGTTTGCGCATAAGTCTGACAGCGGCCAAGCCTGATGAAAAAGTTAGTGTCAGAGGGAAATGTAACTTCAGCCATTGATTAATTAGTGTTATAGTAGTCCATTTCAGCCTTGTGATTTGATTTCACTATAGCCCACTTAATGTTTTATTTGCTGTGCGAACAATATTTGTGACCTGTTTTGTTCTGGTTCCAGGCTATTTATTTACCATGCTATTTTAAATTGTGCCAGATCGTTTTTTCCTCCTTTTTTAGTACTGAGGAGTTTGCTAGTTCCAAGCATGTTGTTGAGACTTTGAAATAAAAACAAATGTTAAGTAAGGGCATGAGGAAAAAGTTATGTTTTAAAAAAAAAACTGTGTGAAACAATAAATACAAAACAGTGTAACGAGTCTGTCCTCATTTTGGGGTGTAGCCTAAATAGAGTCATAAATGGTGGTGATTACTGAGAAGAAACTCAGTTGTTGCTGCTTTTAGTTGCTTTAATAGTGTAGAATAGGCCTACATATTTTCTCTTTGATCCTCACAATTTTGGAATCCAGTCGCGGGCCGGATCGAACGGCTTGGCGGGCCGCATTCGGCCCGCGGGCCACCAGTTGATGATCACTGCGCTACGTTCTGCATGCCATGTTACATCCTGCCACGACCTCCCAGGCTAAACAGAAGCAGTGGTATATTCATCTCATGGGGCTCGCTACCCTCTTTACTCATCCTTTCCAAAACTGCCTTGTTCCAGCTCTGCATAGCCTCCGTTGCTACCCCCCTGAAGCAGCAACCACCGAGCCTGCAGCACTTCCGGTCCCCCACCAGGTCTGCCTCGGCCAGCGGCGTCCACTAATTGTGTCACTGGTCCTCGACAGCCATAGCATGCTTCACCATTTCCCCCTTGCTTGGGTCAGGTTGAATGTCCCCATCTTCCTGCTCCCTCAGTTTCTTTAATATCTCAAGTGATCTGTGCCTTCCTTTTCATGTTTGCAAGCTTCTCAAGACCTCCGTGCCGTTGGTGTCTGAGCAATCCTGGATGATGCGTTGATAGAAATCGCTTGACACTGTTTCTTGATTATTAAAAGGTTTATTACATCAAAGAATTCAGCATCAAGCCAAGCGCTGCAGAAGTTGGGAGAGTGTATCTGCCAATATAACACTCTGGCTCCCAGATTCTTCATCATGGTCTATATAGGGCCCTTTTGATTATACAACATGGAAAACATGCGGTAAAAAAGGATTAGTGGCCCCACGGCTAGCGTAACAAATACAATACAAATCATAACTGTCCAGAGACCCCTGGGGACCTCTTCCAGAGGCCCCTTTCAAGATAAACATCCTTCAGTTGTTTACATTTAATGGCTGTATTCCAACATCTGGTTTAACTTTGGTGGTGTTGAGATACTTTACACACACATCCCTTCATCCATTCATCCATTCCTCTACCCTTCCTTCTGGCACTCACAGCCATGTGGCTTCTGCTCCTCTCTTTCCAAGATGGCTGCTCTGACATTCCTGTGCCCTATTCAGCAACTCAGTTGGACCTGCCTGGCATCGTCCTGGACAATCCTTTGCTTCTTCTCTACATGGTCTGTCCTTCCCCTCCTTTCCACCACCCCCAAATGTTTTTTTGCTGTTAACAATTTTTATTCTAGCAACGACAGATCTGGTCACTCAGCCAGATTCGTCTGTCGTCGACCTTCACCTGTCTCCCCCCATTTTGCACCATCCCTGGTTCTCCAAACATTCATGTTGGATGCCAGCCATCCTAGGGAGACCTTGCGGACTAGCCTTTGGTTCGCGCAGCTCCGTTGCCCCTTACCCGCTGAATTGGTCTTTTTCTGTCTTCTGTGACGCCATCTGCTTGGCCTTGCTTAGGCAGGAGTTGGATGATTATCTGTCCATCATGCTCACCATGTCTTTACAGTTCAGGGGATGGGTTTCTACAGTTAACACGTAAACTTTGCATCCAGCAATTTAACCAGGGTACGTGCGTACTGGGCGCCTTTTTGACTCCGAGCTCTACTGCCGCATCTTTGTAGCCCGCGACGTCCCTCTCCTGCGGGTTGTTCAGTGCCCCCTCTCTCACCCTGTCTTGGCATGCACTCTCAACGCCCAACCACCTCCTCGTTCACGCCCTTTTTCCTCTACGCAACGGCTCCGTGTTTTGACCACCTGTCTTCTGCCGCACCCCACCACCCTCATCCCAGGCCTGCAGACGCTCGTCCTTCTGGCTGTGTCCCTTGCCAAAAGGGGTCAACAAACAGGGAGGCGGCGCTATCAGGGGGCATGATTGTTTGCAACAATTTCAGCAACTCAGCTTCTCCCTGTCCAACCTCCCTGCTCCTGTACGTCTGCTCCTTTTGCACCACCTGCCTCATAATCATAATCCTCACCTGCGGAAGGACTGGCATGACACCTCAGCAAGCCGGTTGAGGTAAATATAGCCTTGCGATTGCCTTGCAACATCACCCTGATAGCCAGTTATTTAACTTCCTCCTTAACGGCTTCACTAATGGTTTCCATCCAGGTATTGTTGTACTCCCTGTGACTTCACACATGTGCCTTAACCTCCAGTCCAGCTCTCATGGACCCACTCACTGTCACCTCTTTGCTGGCCAAGGGAAGTGAAGGAGGCTTTTATGATCGGCCCATTCGTCGTGCCTCCTTTTCCGGTGTTTCGCATCAGTTCCATAGGCGTCTATAATACTCTGGGAGGAATAAAAAGGGGACCTTTCTTCCCTTCATGGCTCGGTAGTCCCGAGCATCAATAGCATTATCCCCAGTCCAGACTTCTCCAAGCAATACACAACCTTTAATCACGCCATTTCCCTTATCCGTCTGGCGGGGTTTGGCTTTCAGAGCTGACATCACCAGTGTATGCATTCAGATTTCTGGTGTTTTTTCGGAGTCGGCTGGGAGGGGGCTGTTTCTCTGTGTGCCTTTCCTTCAGCTGCGGAAGCAGTTCCAAAATCTTTTTGACTCTGTGTCTGAAGCCCTGTGCTGGACACTGATTAATAATCACAGACTTCCTTATGCAATGCATCTCACTATCACTGACGGTATCCACATTAATATTTAGATGCAACAAATGATATCTAGCTATTAAAAAGCCTAAAAGTTGGAAGTTAGAACAAAAGTACAAAGAGTCATTGCTATAAGGATAATACACTGTCTAGTCATGTCTTAGTAGTGTAAACTGGCACGTTTCAGAACATTGCTGACCAGTGTGTTGTAAGTAGTTGTAAGTTTCAACTCATCACTTTGAAAATCCTTGATCCGAACAGGTCCTAAGAGTGCAATTCTTAATATGACAGAGTGATATAATCTGAGCAAACCAAGTTTAACAACATGGATGAGTTCAGGCCTCCAGAGTTGGATCAAGTTGTTTACATGTTAGTAGCTTTTCCTTTGGAGAGATTGAGAGTTTGTCGGACCACACCAGTGCAGTGACATGCAGTCAGGGTATGCAAGCTAGGCACTGCCTACCCTGCCAAAATTCAAGCATAAAAATATTTATTAAATAAATGTATTTAATAAACTTGAATTTGTATTTTTACTGTTTATTCTTGTGATTTATGTGTGTTATTCCAATTATTTAGACAGTACGATGACAAATGTAGCAGTTACGCATAATCAAATAGAAAAAATGGTAGAATAAGCTGTGCCTTTACTGTCCATTCAAGCGATAAGCCAATGTTGCGCATGCGCACTTCGATCCTGTATTCTTTAACATGTACGGCAAAAAGCACAACTCTGCTGTGCCTTTGCACGTAAATGTGTTATGCCAGTAATCTTCTCCGTTACATATCAAACATGGACCAATTAAAATCGAGATATTACTGGCCCTTTGCGTAGCTGACGTCATTACACCAGCTCCGTTGTAAGCGAAATCCCCGCGAAATTCAAAGTCAAAATGACAGCAGCGGTGTCCGCCGATATCACAGAGTTGAGGAATTTCTCTAAACTCGATTTTAATTCAAAAAAGAACTAATAGCAAGATGGAGGTCTACGCCAGCCTTAGATGGACTACTGCAGCAAAAGGGACAAAAACTCGTCCGATCGTTTCAAACTGACTGGTTTGGAAGAAAATATGGCTTGCTAACAGTCAGCGGTACCTGGGTCCTGAACAGACCTCTACGGGGTCCTTTGAACAACCTAACCAAGCAGGAAAAACAGTCAGCTCATATAATACCAGCAACTACAGCTTCGCACATTTTCCAACCTGAAACGGATCAAAACATCCAGTCGGAACCGGACCGGGCCAGCACGTCTTTCAGCCCTCGCCATTCTGTCAATTGAGAGTCAGAGACTATGCAAACTGAAGGCCCGTAAAGACGAGTTTTACAAAGCAATGATTGACGTCTTTACGAGGAAAGAGCGTCTGATGGATTTTATGTACAAATAATCTACCGATTGGTGAGTCGACTATTTTGGGCTTAGTGCAAGCCATTTGCCTTCATATTCAGTTGAGCAGTGTGTGTTTTTCATTGTTGCTGACTGGGACTGACAAACATAATTGCCGCTGTGCAATAATTAGAACAAAGATGGTTTCATAACTTGCATTCTGATGCTGGACATTAACGTGTGTGTGTGTGTGAGAGAGAGAGAGAGAATATATGTCACCCAGAGTATTTTGTTGAAATCTTAACTTTGCGGGAGCACATGCGGTCTTCAAATCAGCGAGTTTTTAGAAGTCCTAAGGTCCAGGTATAAACGGTGTGGTGATCAGGCTTTTGCGGTTGCTGCCCGAGACTCAGGAACAAGTTAGCCCCCGATATTCACACTGTTACAGATGTGGCTCTTTTTAGGTCCAAACTCAAAATATATCTGTTCAGTCTGGCTTTTAATACGTAGCAGCGGTGTGACAATTTCATTCTTTTGTTTCTTTTGACCTTTTTGATTTTACTGTTTTCTATGTTCACTCTTTCATTGGATGATGTGAGTTTTCCATTCTGTTAAGTACTTTGGACCCCTGCTGGTTGCTGTGAAGTGTTATATAAATACATTTAGACTGTTTTTGATTGATAGATTGATTGGAAATGTCTTGCTATCGACCGTGCGTGTGTGCCGCGCTTGTGCATAACGTTTAGCCTACTGTTTTGATTGGTATTAGCCTAAACAATAAATTCGGTAATCTACAACTTTCATAACTCAGTGCCAACCTCTTACTGACATCACGCCCGTCCTACTAGTGTGTATCGGGTCAGGTATTGATTACTGAGCTCTAAAGACAATCTCAGTTATACGAGACTTGTAGTAATTTACCTGTTTTATTTTTGTCTTTTTTTGTTGACCCATTACAACAATTTTTTTTGTTTATATATAAATTCTGCAATTTTATGTTTAAGCACTGGGTGTGCGATTGCCTTGGAAGGCATAAAAGCTAATCACACCAGGTACAGGTGTGTGGAGCTTGAGGGAAAGCACACAGCTTTTTCACCGTGTTAGTGCGTGTCAGTGTCATTATTAGTTTTGTGCCAGGCGATGTTAGTTGTTTTAAATTGAATTTGACAAGGGAAAATAAATGGGTCTAGCACGAAAATGCAGGCTATGCATTGTGGACATTGATTATTGGCATGCAGAACACGTTCAAGCAAGAGTTCTCCCCTGATCCCACGCATTAACAATGTAGGAGTTGATAAGAGACTCTACATTTAAAGTGAAAAGCTTCGAGCAAGGAACTTTGCCAGGATCGCCATTCATGGAATATAACAGCTGATCGGGGACGCCGTGGGTGGGATTTCGCATCAGAAAGCACCATGGGTGGGATTTCTGGGTCTCGAGGTGGATCATTTGGACAGCACGACAGCTTCTACTCTTGCAGTAAAAAAGAGGAACCGGAACCATCAGTGGACCACGCATTGGAGAGTGTGGGGCTGGACATGATTCGCGGAGCGGTCAGGGGAGTGGAAACTCAGGTGCAGCTTGGCAGCGACAGCTGAGGACAGCAGTTTCTTGGGCAAGACCAATTGACAAAGGTAAATCGGTAGCGCTACCATATACAATACCATGGCCATTAACATTTAAAGTGTGTGCACACAAGAGAACAAACAAGAACTGGTATTTAAATATACTGTGGGTTTATCTATAAAATGCATGTTTATTTAAAGAGTGTTTTTTGATTATGTGGGTTGATTATGGATTCTGTAACAAGGGTACAAAATGAGCGTATTAATGCTGATGAGTTCACCACACGGCTGACGAGGGCGCAGCCAGCGGTGAAACGGAAACCCATCTGTCATTAAACGGCCTGTCAAACTAACACAAAAACTATTGGATAAATTTGGAAAAAGACTGCAAAAAGTCAAAATTAAACAAAGCATCTACTCTAAAGGCCAAATACAAGAGTGTGCAGGACAGAATATAATACCGAGGTGCATTGCCCTTGCAACTCTGTGCAAGAAGCAAAAGGAGACGCATACATCTCTGGTAAAACTCTTGCCCCTAAAAACGCAGAAAAAGGACAAACATGAGATTTGGTTCAAATCAAAGATGCTGGTATGTCACTGAGTTTATGGAAAACGTAAATAAATGGTTGGCAACTGCAGGTGTTCCTAAATCTGTTGAGAATGAGGATTGTGATGATGAGTTTGAAGTGAAACCTGATGACAGCATTTCTAATGTTGCCAGCGAATGTTTCTGTACAACACTCTTGCCATAAAAGTCACGCCAGCTCAAAAAGCAGTTCATCTTCTACTGCATCAGCACGCATTCAAGCTGAGGCAGAAGGCTACGCGCTTGAAGCGCCACAGCTTTAAAGGAGAAGCACGCTCTGGAAGAGCAGACAGAGCTACGGAGAAGAAAGGGAAGGCTGGAACTCAATACGGAAATGGTGGCTGCTGCTGCTGGAATTAGCAGTATTATCCGCTTTTCAGTCAAGCTCGCTCAAATGAACAGTCAAATGGGATGGAATCTTATTTTGAAAAAGGAGCAAGGTTAAAGGACCCTTCCACCAATTTCCAAATTCATGAAAAAAAGGAGATAGGTTAGGAAACAGTCCACTTCACTAAATCCACAGAAGCAGATGTATATAAACCTACCCTTCTGGACATTCCCACAACCACCACCCCATGCAACAACAACCATTAATGCAACAACATATTGGAGTGCAACACAGAACACCAGTCAGGATATTCATCCTAAAACAGCAAAGCATGGAAACCCTTTAAGTGAACCTCTTCTGGACCCTCACGTGCAACTAACAAATCCAAATGTCAGTGACTCTGAATTACAGCTGCAAAGAAAGGATGAAACATCAGCACTGTATGACTTACTGCAAAGGCAAAATTAAATATCAACCTTGCTTATACAACAACAAACTGCTCATTTATTACCACCAAAATACCATTTTTTGATGGGAATCCTCTGGGTATAAAGCTTTTATACGGCGTTTGAACATTGTGTGGAGAGCAATGCCAGCAACAAAGGATTGTTTGTTTCCTGGAAATACACAAGAGGACGTCAAATTTGAGCTATTTCGTAGCTGTCAGTATGGCTCCAGAACGAGGCTATACTATGGCTAAACATCTATTACAAGAACACTTTGGCAATGAACACAAGATCACCGCAGCATACATGGAGAAAGGATACAACTGGCCAGGAGTAAATTGGAGGGGGCGTTAGATCTCTTCAAGCATATGCATTATTTTTGCGGGAATGTTGTAATGCAATGGAGGATGTGCTTTGCATTAGAGAACTGGACATGCCAGTGATTCTAAAACTTCCATACAAGTTAAAGGAGAAATGGAGAGTTTCTGCTTGTGAAATACTGGATAACTTCAATCGCATGGCAAGATTCATGGATATTGTCACATTCATAGAACATGAAGTCAAAATAGTGTCTGACCCAATCTTTGGGGACATCCAGAACACACAGCTCATTACAATGAATAAAAATGTGAACAAGGCGACCAAAGTCAAGATTTAAAGGAAACAGTTTGCAACCAATGCTACTATTGAACCACCCCATCTGAACAATCACAACTCACAAAACCAGTTCAGTGGCAAAATGGTTCACCTGCAAAAGAACACCAACATTTGTGTGTGTTGCTCTCAAGGTCACCCACTGGTACCAATGTCCACAATTGAAGGAGAAAGAAACATAGGGACAAGATAAACTTTTAAAAAGAAAAAAAGAGTTTGCTTTGGTTGCCTCTACATTGGGCATATGAGTGATTTGCGATAGTTTTTTGACTTGCAACGTGTGCAACCAAAACCATCCGCGTCCTTCACATCAACCGGCAGGTGAGCGCAAACAACACAGATCATAAACAGCAAAGGAAACGTCTGTGAACAGCGGACTGATTTCTATGCGAACATGTGGTCATACAGGGGCTGGGATTAGTGACGGGATTTTATCCATCACCAGTTCAGGTAAAATCAGCAAAGGAAATAAAGTCATACAAACGTATGCTTTTCTTGATCCAGGCAGTACCGCTACATTTTGCTCAAAAATCTGATGATGAAGTTAATATGAATGAAGGAAAACTCAAATCAGTCTAAAGAACCATGGCCTCAGTTCATCAGTTTCAGTTACAGGTTGACTGGTTTAGAGTTACCAAGTCTCACTGGAGAAAATGGTTCTACGACTTCCAGAAGTTTACACCCAAAAAGGATGCCTGTAGGAACCGGTAACATCATCAAAAGGAGGAACTAGCCAAGTGGCCCTACTTGGATGGTGTTGATGTTTCACCATCAGCGGACGGGAGGTTGATGAGGCACCACGCCTCCATCACTTTGACCCCTGGGAGGTCATAAACAGTCTGTAAATGGACCTTATGCCATTAAAGGACCTATTAGGGGTGGGTTGTTAATGGTCCCATTCAAGGATGCAGTAACTGGCCGGCAGTGTGAGGAGGCCACTGCTACAGTGGGGCTACAGGATCTCCATAGAAGAAGACTGAGGGAGTTACTGAATGATCATTACAACCATGATTTTTAATGAGCCTACAGTAGTCAAACAAAGAGATGTCGAGAGGATGTCAAGTTCATGGGAGTATGAAAGATTCAGTTCAACTTCAAAATGGATAGCATTGCACCTTTAAACTTCCCTTCAGAAAGAAATGTCTCTGCCAAACTTTAATCTGCTGTATTGCCAAAGCATCGCATTCTTGGATTGAAGAGGAGGTTTGAGAGAAATGAAGTACCATCAGGAATACACCAACTTTCTCAGTGATGTCAAAGAAGGATATGCTGAGCGTGTGCCAGAACATCAGTTGGAAGGTTCTGAAGGAAATATATAATAAGAATATATATATAAGGAAAAAAACATCTCCGTCCGTGTTTGACTTGTGTTTGACTGTGTTTAGGGCAGAGTACAGAGGACATTCTGCTTAACAGTCAGCTTCTACAGGGTCCTTATCTTACCCAGTTCTTGTTAGGAGTCATTGCACGTTTAGACAGAACCTGTGGCCTGGCTGACATTCAATCCATGTTTCACCAAGTCAAGGTAGCCCAAGATAATCAAGATTTCCCTCAAGTTTCTTGTGGTGGCCTGAAGGGGACTTAAATAAAACTTGTGGAATACAGGATGACTGTGCATCTGTTCGAGGGGCAGTATCATCTCCCAGCTGTGCTTGTTGCGGCTCTGAAAAGACTGCAGAAGATAATCAGAACAGTTTCTCTGACGAGTAACTAACACATGTCAATCAGAACTTTTATGGATGACTGTCTTAAAAGCATGCCGTCTGAGGATGAGGCTGTGAAAATGGTTCAGGATCTGACAGCAGTTTGTCAAAGGGGGCTTCCATTTGACAAAATGGATAGCAACAATCGTGGTGTGTTGCTATCCATCCCAGAAAAGCAGAATCAAAAGATTCTACATGGTTGAACTGGACAGAAGACCAGTTGCCAGTTACAAGGAGAGCCCACTTTGGCCTTCTGGTAGCGGGTGTGTTGAAACACGATAGTTCAATTTTTAGTTCAAGATGTCTGCTCAGGGGGAACAGCCCATACTAGGCATTGGGATTCTATCTGTGATAGGATTTCAGTTTATGATCCTTTTAGGATTTCTTGCACCACTTTCACACTTCCAGCAAAGCTCATACTGCAGGACCTGTTGTAGGATGAGTAATGGATGGGATGATCCGAATTCCTCGGCTCTTCAGCAGCAATGGATCAAATGATTTGCATGACCTCTGGGATAAAGATTGATTGCATTTAAGGTGGATCGATGCCTCAAGCCAATCAGGTTTTGGACAGAGCGCTCACTCCCAGCTTAACTTACCATCACTTTTCAGATACTAGTGAAAATGGATATGGTACAGTGACATATCTTGAATCTGAACCGGCTGCAACTTTAATGTCTAAATAATCTCTTTTCTTGCTTTCGGAAGGCTAAAGAGTGGCTCAACTGAGAAGCAAGAAGTCACTGATTCGGCTGAGACTCACTGCAGCTGTGTTCTTTACCTGATGCCGTGTGGACACAATTAACTTGAAGCGGAGTTACAGCTTCTCTCTTGGAAAATCATGGTTTTAGGACTGATGTGCTTCCAGTTCACAGTATATAATGAGAATAAGGAGTTAAAACCTTTGTGGCCGGGCTCAGGATATCACCATCCTTGGGAGGCAGGATGTCTCAGTGGAGATGGTTCATACCACCCAGAAATCCTAGAATGAAACTCAAGGGGTTAACAATGAATGGTTGCACTGATGGCTTAGAAGATGGATGCTGGAGGAGGGCTGGGTACAATGAGAATCAAGGGAAGCACAAGCCAGTAATGATGCTCGGTTCTGAAATTTCTGTGATGAAAAGACTCCACAGTTGAGGAAATATATTAGCAACTAATTCTCCTTTCTAGCTGAAAAGTCTAAGGATCTGAAAAGTGGGAGTCTCTGTTGGAGGCCAGGCAGGGATGCGGACAGACACCAGTTTGACTCCCAAGGATCTTTTAATCTAGGAATTTCACTGGCTCAAAGAATTCAGAGGGTTTGCTGCAATATGAAAAGGAGTGCTATCTACAAACTGGACCTTAGCCCCCAGTGGGTGATTAAGCAGGGTTGGAGGAGATTGAATGCAGCTGCCATGCCTGAGATGTTGGGCTCATCTCAGATAATCAAAGACCAACATCTCCCTTAATACTGAGCATTACTTGAACAGGTATGGTGTGGGAGAAAACCATGACAACTCTCCAGGGTCTCGGTGCCAAATACAGTTCTACTAATTTTGACCTATACAGAAAAATCCATCTCAAATATTAAACACACAGCGAAAGCCATGAAGTGGGTGAGCAGAAAATGGCTAATTGCAAAGAGAGAATCATTCAGATGCTTCCCATTCACAAAATATGAGGGTTGAATTTTGAACCAATTGAGTTAAAGAGGGAATGGCTAACTGAACAAGCTATGGAGTCCATTTTTACTTGTATGGTGTGAAGCCCGGTGCACTTGGGGGAAGTTGCTTCTTTGAATCACTGACTCATCAATATGTATCAGTCTTGGTTTTGTTTGTGAAGGACAGTTTCAATCTACGTTCAATGTGGAACTAACTTCATTGGTACTGAAAGAAAGGGGACTAGAGCTCTTTAAAATCATCAGAAGCTACAGGCCTTTCTTGCAAGAAGGGATAAGTGGAGCTTCAACACACTAGCTATCATGGCAGGTGTGTGGGAGGCGCAGCCTCAACAGGATGGTTCGACTGGTTCATCGGTTTACAATCAACTTTCAACTCTCAGACGATGCAGATTCAGTTTTTGTGTGGTAGAGCCAGCCTAGAGCGTTGACCTCAGTCTGAAGACCCCAATGATCTGGAGGCTGCTTCCCAAACTGTCATTTTACTTATTGAAAAAAAAACCGTGATTACCCCTGGAGTGTTTAAAGGCTGGCCTTTACACATAAGGAGACGTGCATCTCTGACCTTTTTGGAGAAAGCTGGACTAAGACCTTTCTTTGGGAAGCGGCATGGAATTGGGAGAGGCAGAGGCCCTCTGGAGACATCGTGCTTATTGCGAGATCCTGCAGCCCCAGGAGGCAGTTCCTGATTTTGGAAAAGATCACAGACAGGGAAGGACTGGTGCGTGCTGCACAAGTACAACTGCTGGAGGCTGCAGCATAAGATTCTGTGCTGGACTGCTACTAGCCACATCAGATTTTGTGTTTTATTTTGGTTTGTTTAACACCATTGTAAAATATTGTATTAAATTGTTTACGCCCTCCTGTAACAATTAAGGCTAGATATTTGAACCCATTACAATTGTTTTTGTTTATATAATTCTACAATTTTATGTTTTGGTACTAGCGCATTGCCTTGGAAGGCATAAATGATAAACCAGTGCCACAGGTGTGGAGAAACTTAGAGGCTTACAGCTTTTCACAGGTGTTAAATCAAGTATGGTTTGTGCAGTGTTCGGACCTGAACTTCGCGATGGAATTTGACAGGGGGAAAAATAAATAGGTCCACAACACGAAATACCGGAGCTATAAAAATCTGGACATTGATTATTGGCATGCAGAACTGCGTTCTGACAAGTTCTCCCCTAGTCCACCACGCATTGGCCCTAATGTAGGAGTTGATAAGAATCTACAATTTGTTTCGAATATTTAATAGAAATGATTTATCCATAATGTAGGTGCAATTTTACCTCTGTTAAGAGACCCTTTCCTGTCAACTTCCTCGGTGTTTGTTTTTCAAGTGCTCTATAAGTAAAATTGACTTAATTGAGTTGAGGCAAAATATCTATCACCCCTGGTGGTTGTCTGTGATAGAACCTGACTCATAAAAGGCCTTCAGTTTTGTAATGAAATGGAAAAAGTAATAACAATAAACATCAATCATAATGTTATACCAAAATTAGATTTTTTTAAATTTTTATTTAAGGGTCCGCCCCCTATGAGACTGTCTGGTAAAATTTGGCCCCTCTGATAAATAAAATAGTTGATGACCCTGAGAAGGGACCATGGCGACAGTTGCAACCATGTTTTGAGACTCCCTGATCCGAGGAAACATGCTGGGGAAAAAAAGAACATAAGGACTCGGGGAATGACTCCCAGAGCTAGGTTAGTAACAAGCATGGTCTGGGACATGGATGCACACAAAATGGGAAGATAAACAGATAGAGGAGAGAGGGAGCTAAGTTTGTCGGAAGAAGTCCCCCAGCTGTCTAAAACTAGTACAGCATAACTAAGAAGAGAGACCGATTGCAAGGAGCATTTCAAACGTCAGGGGACCTCGGGCACACAGATGAGCTCAAGGGGAAAATCTGTGGGAACTCTGGGAGCACTTGTCCTATGAGCCAATGGAAGACTTAAACTAGCAATTTACACTTTGACAAACAGGGACTTTCACCCAAAGGGAGGTTCTTATATGAATTTGATATAAATCAGGGATTTCCCCCACATAAGACGGGAAGAAATCCGGATTAGGTGGTTCAGGACTATGCAAATAATTTAATAGATGATTTAACAACTATAAAAACAAAATACCCTTTTCATTGCAATAAAGGAAAACAAAAAGACAAATGTTTAGAGAATACGGGAGAGAAATGAAGTTGGTCTGGCCAAAGTGTTGGCATGAATTTGAAACTGAACAATTAACAACACTGGTTTGCTAGGTGGATTAACATCTAAGTATCTGGCACTAAAACCATGCAATATGCCAAGATCAGTTTGCATTTATCTTTCACCACCTGTAGCCAACCAGCTGACACAACCATTAAGTTTAACACTATGACCTGATTAAAACGCCGCTGGGACAGAATCACTACCCAGATCAACTTTCTCCCAAACCCACAGTAAAAACACAATCAGTCACTCATAAACAAACTAAAAACACGGGCACTTATACATTAGAACCGGAGAGTAAAAATAGTCCAAGGTAAGGCCAAAACAGTCAGAGCAAGGCAAACAGTCAGTACGGCAAAACAGAGTAAGGCAAAACAGCTACAGGCACGGCAAAACAGCAGTGACCCTAAGACTCGGCTTGGCTGCGTGAACAAAAAACAGACAGAAGGTTAGTACTTTGTTCTTGCTATCCGGCGAACTGTACAGTACATGTCACAACTTACCTTGGCTGTATCATCCAGAGACCAAGCACACGACACGCCGAACGCTTGGCCCAGAATGCGAGGCAACACTTGGCAGGGAAAGACACCTCTACTACTGTGGAGCACTTTATTTCCTTACTGAATCACATGACATCTCATGTGACCAAACTTTCTAACTGTCCGGTTACATTCTACCCC
>JAEKDQ010000975.1:0-16990 GCA_026937815.1 Etheostoma perlongum
CAGGGTAATAATCACAGTAATAAGATGTAATATACAGGTAAATAAGGTGATAATAAAATTAGAATAGGTGAATATAATAACAAGCAATTACCAAAATTATTAACTAGGAATGGGTTTGTTGATAACCATATGTATATCTGGGTAATGGTAATATAGTTATATTAATATTTTAATAACATGTAATGGGGTAATATATGTTGATGTTCACAGTATTTTAGGCTACTATCAGCGTAATACCTTCAAAATTAGATCAAACCTATTGGAATTACAATTGGTATTACCATATTATACTGAAATGTATCCACCCTTTATCTTCCAATTATTTCCCTTGTTTTCAAGGTAAAACTTTGAAATATATGGTTAAACTTTGTGACTTCTTATCCTGGAAACATGTCGCAGTGAACTGCGTGGAATAACCATGAATCAGTGGCGCAAAATGCAAGCTACCTGTTTCTATTTAATTACCGCGGTAATATTAAGAATAACAATAACAAACCTCTTCATTATAAATATCAAACAACTATCTTTTTTGTTATCAGATAAGAGAACATAGTCCTGCATTGTTTGGTGTTGCTGTTGATTGTGGAGACCCCATATGCACAGTAGTGCTTCCGATAGAAACAGCATGAGCAATTGAGACTGCTGTCTCTCTGTCAGCACTATTATCACTCACACAAAAATATTCTTTAAGCCTTCTTATGCAAATCAATACTTAAGAAGACTTAAAATAAATATTTATAACCAACTTAAAGGGCTCATGTGTATTTTTGCATTAGCCTCCCTGTGCCACCACCACCAGCCTCCATGTGGCTGGACAAACGCTGACTACTCGGTGAGGGTTGTAAAATGAATGCCTCATGCTGTGATCCTACAGTCATCATGTATCCAGCAAGAGCTCAGGACTTGACCTCAATGCCAGCTGTGACTGGCTGACCCCCTGTAACTGGACATCGGTGGATGAGCTCTGCAGCTGCCTACCTACGCTACAGCAGCCAAAGTCAGAGTGATCATTACCTTCATTCTGTTGGCATTGCCACATTCTGCACTTGGCTGTGCTGTGGACTGTCAATGGCCACAAGCGCAAATCCCGTCAGCGTGCTGATAATCAACCAGGACTGCGGCCGATCTCTTGGTTACTTTCATCGTGATGCCTGTGGGCGCCCAGTGTGGAACATTACAGTTCAGTGGCTGGCCGGCGACCTGGCCTGCAGATTTCTGATGTTCCTCAAGCTGCAGGCCATGTACTCCTGTGCCTTTGTCACAGTGGTGATTAGTCTGGACAGGCAGTCGGCTATCCTCAGCCCTCTGACAATCAGCATGGCCCGCAAAAGAAACAGGGTCATGCTCATGGTGGCGTGGACTATGGCGCCTTGTTCTCAGTCCCTCAGGTAAGCCCAGTTGACACAGGTTTGAAAAAACACAGGTAATTACAGCTTGTTTGGTTCAATTTTTTATTTTGTTTTAGAACAAAAAATACAGAACTATCTCACGCCATTTGAACCTCAATTCATCATCCCCACTTACTTAGACAAAAAACTAAGACAAGATTAAATAATAAATCCATAATATTCACAAAACAATACAATTAGAACAAAACAGACACGAACTGCCAAATAAACATATTATGTGTATGTATGACAGCCCATAGTAAGCTACATGTCTCTTCACAGAAGCTCATCACTGATCACTTTGAAGCAAGCGATTCAGACACAAGTCCTAGATAGGTTGTAAACTATCTCTCCGTTCCTCCATGCTCCATACAGCAGGCTATAGGTCTTTATATCTGGCAACGGGTTATTGCATCTACATGCACTCATAGAGGTAGAGAAACCACACATGCTCGAGGACATTGAAATCTGGATTTACATTTATTTGAAATACATTCTCATATAGACTTCATCAATCTCTCTCCAGTTACATTCTGCTTATTTACATAAAATGTGGCAATTCATAGAGGCTTTCAAGTATTCAAGATAAGTGGCTCTATAATTTAGTTACACAAGAATAGGAATCCCCTAATCCTAGCAGTATATGTGACTGTAAACAAGTGAAACATATGGCACCCCTAGCATTTTTACACTGTCGATCACGGGAGGAAAAAAGCAGAAATGTGGCGATACGGTTGATTCTCCACACAGAAGGCTGTAGACTAGATTACACCCAATGGCAACATTTTGAAATGTTCAAAACTATTGTTTTTGAATGAATAATTTCTACAATATCCACATATAGCACATTTCTATAAGATTAGATTTGAAGTAATTGTGAATTTATTCGTTTTGAGAAAAACCTTCAAGAAAATAATAGTAAACATTCACTGCTGATTTAAAATCCTCTACAAACACCTAAAAGGGGACTTACAGGTATATATATATATATATATATAGCCAGAAATAATAATAATAATATATAAAAGCCAGAAGTTAAAGCTGCAGTGAGTAAAATGCAAATAAACAGAAGAATGTAAAGTAAGACCTCTTCCTGCAGCTCTCCCCTCTCTGTTGAAAGCGTAATGTATGCAAAGAACAGCCAATAGGAACGCTATATCTCTCTGGGATGACCTGTGATTGGCCAAAGACTCCTGTCACAACTAGATTTTCTAAAGCCTGAAAACAGGGTCAAGAGATGCAGAAGTCCAGTCTTCTCTCAGTCCACTTGAATTACAATATGCTGATAAAACGTTATTATGATGACATTTCTGCCTCACTAAACCAAAACAAAGTGCCTTCCTCAGCTCAAAGGCTGCATGAACCAGGCAACAAAATCCGCAGTTGATGAGAAGATTTATGTTTTCTTATTTGTACTTTCAAACAGTGTGTTTTGACATTTAATGTTATAGAGAAAAGGCTTTTTTGCCATGATACATAAAGGACACATGACTATTTTCAGCAATTGAAATGGACCTACATTACTTCCTAGACCACTGGGACAAGTAATCTGCCACACAGACAGTGCAAAGAAAATACTGCATGAAAACCGCTAATATCTTTTAATTTTTAATTCTACAGATGTTCATTTTTCATAATGTGACCATCACATATCCAGCCAACTTTACTCAGTGCACAACCAGGGGGAGCTTTGTCACTCACTGGCAGGAAACAGCCTACAACATGTTCACCTTCTCTTGCCTCTTCCTGCTGCCGCTGGTCATAATGATTGTCTGCTACACCAGGATCTTCATCCAGATCTCCAAACGGATGAGGAAAAATAACTGTAAGCTCACAGCTGAGTCTGGTGTTTGGTTGTTCAGAACATACTGTAGAAGAGTGGGTCAGAGAAAAATACCTAAGAGTGATGCATTCATTTTAGTAATGATGTTGAATGCTCACATTCACTGTCCACTAAAACCTGGCTCTCTTTCTTTCCTACAGCGTCCTCAAACGAGCCACATCTCCGTTGCTCAAAGAACAACATCCCCCAAGCTAGAATGAGAACTCTGAAAATGAGCATCGTTATAGTGATCTGCTTCATCGTCTGCTGGACCCCTACTACCTGTTGGGTTTGTGGTACTGGTTCTTCCCAGACGACCTGGAGGAAAGTCTCCCACTCCCTCACCCACATCCTCTTCATCTTTGGGCTTTTCAACGCCTGCCTGGACCCAATCATCTACGGCCTGTTTACCATGCGTTTCCGGGGGGGCCGAAGGAGCTGCCACTGCAAAGCCACAGTGATGTCAGACCTGGAAACTAATGCCACCGTAAGGAAATGTACAGCCACTGCTTTGCTCTATGAAAAGAGGATGGTTACTGATGAAAAAGACAGAAGCTGTCAGGCTGAGTCAAAATCTCCTCTGAAGGGAGATATCCTTGTCATTTCAGCACTGAGAGTACAACATAATCCGAAAACAGAGCAGAACCAGGATCTTGACACTGCTAATGGAACTGCTTAAACAATTTCACTTGTTTCCGTGTTATCTGTAGCCTTGGAAACAGACACATCTGCAAGCTCGTGTGTTTCATCTGCTCTGGCAGAGGTCAGGCAGATTTCCAGCCAACGAAAAACAGTGAGCATAAACCGAGCTAAGTAAAGAGGAGCATCGTTGAGGCATTTTCAAAAACACCCAAGATGGCTGCAGCTGATGTGGAACTTTGTGTTGAAGTGCAATTTTAAAATTCTGATGGCAACGCATGTTAACACACATGTCGATGCTACACTATCACAACTCATCCCTGCATGCTATAGTCTGTTTACATTTTTGTTGCGCTGATTGGTTGTAGGACCGTCCAAGTGGTCCGGCGGAAAATGAGGTTGAGTCTAAAACCTAACATGCATTTGTAGAATAAGTCTGAAAACATAAAATATCCATCACCTAGACGTGTCTTTATGTTTGTGGTGCTCCAGACTGCTCATCTTACTTGAGGCTTATATAACATCTTTTGAACACACAAAACATGTTAGCAGCTGTTTGTTGCTTTGTGTGTTGTGTAAGTGGCTCCTAAAAACAAGTCTCCCATATACATTTACCAGGGTCAGGACTGGACAAGTGACAGGTTGTCAGGTTACACAAGCGTACTGCCTGTGTTGCATGTGGTTACACACCTATATCACATTCAGATTCATTGTTTATTGTCCTATACAGGGAATTTGCTTTCACAGCACACATTTAATACTCAAAACTGGTAATATCCAAAAAACGGAGCACAAGCAGACAAGCACATTACAATATACAAGTCTGTTACAGTGTGCCCAGGCTATTTAGGGCAGAGATGGCAGACGTGTCTGAAAGGAAGCTTTAAATGACTATTGAGGTTACTGAGGCTGAGAGCTTTTATTTGCAGCCACAGTACCACAAAACAAGACTAGAAGATTTACAGATGCTTTATCCTGTCCATCATCTCATAGTAGGGAAATGTTACTAAGGATTTTAATCATGTAATCATGTCATCCATGACAGTGTGACAGTGAGTCAGCATGCACAATGACTAGTGTTCCTCTATGGAACTGGTTCCTACACAATCTGTAGGAATCAGACTGGATTAGAATGTAAATTACACTTCTTTATTTTGGTTCCACTTAATATATCGACTGAAATATTTTCCCTCTGTCGCTCCGAAATGGACGTAATAATGTCACAGTTTCTCTGTAGTCTACCATTAGCTAGCTACCGTAAATGTAGGCTGCTTTTAAAATGCCATATTGGGGTAGCACAAAATTCTGGGCCCTGTAGAAAGCATTTTCTATGGGCCCCTCCTCGCATCCACAGCTATTCATTCAAGCATCTTTTGGGCCCTCCTCATATAAGGCCCCTGGTCTCCCCCAGTCCAACACCCGCTCTGGTTAGCATACCAACTCAACATTTATTTAGCTGTAACTTGTTAATAATGTTGCTGTAATTTATTGTTAAATTATTGAAGTTGTGTGTTAGGTAACTTAGGTTTACTTATCATATATTTAAGTACTTTAAAACATTAATATATTGTTAAATTCAAATCCTTTTCAATAAAGAAAAAAAAACTCTATAGAAGAGCCTTTCTTTCATTTTTTCACTTTTTCCAGAATCGGTTTAGGAATCAGAATCCAAACGAAAATGATGCAGCTCATTTGTTGACTCCTGTGTTTTTACTGTGATATAACCACATGATACTCCACTCTACCCAAGCTTGAAAAGCTGTTGTAATTATTCGTAAGCAATGGTCTGATAATGCGCTTGTTAAGAGTTTAGTGGGATTTATTTTTTTCTTTGGAACATTATAGAAATAACTTCCAGCAGAGATAATGTGGAGATAAAGGAAGACAGTTGCTGGAGTACTACTGCAATATAAGGCGTTCTGTAAGGAATATGCTGCTTTTGCAATTGCTACTACTTTATATTTGAGTCCATTGGCTAGATTATGGAAATAAGTTGACTGTTGTGTAGTCTTGAATTTCTGGCGATTATTTTATCCATTAGTTGTTTGATCTATAAAATGTCAGAAATTGGGGAATAATACAGATCACATTTTCCAAGTTGATTTTTTTAAATGACATGTTTGGCCCGACCAACAGTCCAAAATATATCCAAATATATTCAATTTACTGTCTCATGAGACAGGAAAGCAGCAACTCCCCATGACTGAGACACTGGACCGAGGTACTCTATTGCTAGTTTAGCTTCCAAAATTATTGTAAGGATGAATTGGCAATTAAAATAGCTGACGAAGGATTTTCTAATAGTTCAGCTCCAGCTGTTACAATCGGGTCCATCCTCCCTCAGAATCTTTCAAATGGCATATATATATTTATATTTTGAGATATGTTTTGTATACGGTGGTAACTGATGCCAAAGTATTTGTGTTGTTAGAAATTGTAAATACATGACCATCAAATGTATCCAAATAAACGGCAACAATAATCATCTTACAAGGAAAATATTATTACTGGAAATAAATGAATATTAGAATTTTGTTTAAACATTAAGGTTTTAATTATATCTAATGGAGAGTTAGCTGAGGTACAGTGGAGGAAAGAACAAACCCCAAGGGATGCAGCTGTTTTATTACCTATTACCAAATTATTGGTAACACAATTTATTTATTTGTATTGGATTTCAGATAATCTGATCTAATAATTTTGTTTTGTGACATAATTTAGTTGCCAGACTGTGGTTTATATTCTGATATATACTCATGTTTCCAGTTCACACATTGGATAAATACATATACAACTGATGTGTCCAGCTAGCACCAGATGGCTCCAACAGCTCAATCTCTACCTGAGAGAATTCTGTTAAATGGGCCCAGAATCCCAAACCCACTAGAGATGAATTGCTGTGGCCGTGCAAGAGACAGGGCCACAAATCAAAGCATTTCATGTTCCCCTTACACAAGAAAATAAATGACTCACGAGCATGAATCAAACACAACCTTTAAGCCAAGCGTGATGCTAAGACATGGCTAACAGTCAAGTAAAAACAAGCTTTAGGATTAGCTTAATGAATGAACTGGAAGGTGTTTTCATAATGGGGGAATGAAGAGATCATGTCAAAGGTGGAAGTTACTTCTCTCTGGGCTACGTCTATGTTAATATGTTTTTTGGTTTGGTAAACACATAGGCATAAGTTATGTAGATAATAATCAAAACTGGACAGTGCACCCCCCACAAATATATTACCATAACTATGAATGAAAAAATAACAATTTCCCCATTTATTTTTTGTCAGTTATAGCTTTAATGCTAAAGCCGTTTTAGCTTTCCCATGATGCTCTGAGAGAGTCTTTTTGACCAATCAGAGGCGTTGCTTTCAGGGCCCATCAAATACAGTGATGTCACAAATGTGATGCTTTAATATAAAGTGAATAATGCTATAGCTAATAATACTAGTCAACTGAACTAGTTGAGATATGTAGAGCATATTGTTATTATTATTATTATTATTGTATTATTGCTGTCTCTTAAAATGAATGTGAAACAGCCTTCCTAGATAGGTGGAGATCTCGACCCCCCCCCAATGTTAAACCCAAAGTTACGCCCTTGGGTGAACAGATTTTCCTTCTATGGATTGGGTAGGCATCTTTTCTCATTTCACAGTAGAATTGCAATACCAGCCATTGATTTGGACAACCTGAATATCAGCAGTCAGACAGGCTCTGCCTTCTGATCAGTGTCTGGCTTCTGGCATGGCTTGACCTTGAAATCTGCTGTAAGAAAGTGCAGTGAATGTCTTTGTCTCTTTTCTCTTCTCTTCATTGCTTTCTGATGACAGGGATACACAACAGTGACCAGGATGCTTGGTGTCACCTCACGTGGGACTCGCTGACTGGGCAGTGATCTAAGTGTCCGTCAGAAACAAAGGACCAGAGCTGGCCAACCTCTGACATCAGGCCGCGCAGGACTTAATGGATAGAGCTCTTAGAGCCAGGGAGAAGGGTTTGGATAAAAGCATCCATTACATGGATGACGTTATAACAAAAGATCACTGTATCCAACAGCAGTCTATGTGAGAGTATGTAATGCAATTCATTACATACTCTCATTTAATTTAGATTTAACAATCTTTGTTCCAACCCCCACTCATTCTTTTTTTTTTTTTTAATCAATGTTTTTATTGTTTTTCCATGTGGAAAACACACCACATTTCACAACATGCAACAGCACTAAACATCCACTATACAGCCATCTGGGCAGGAAAGACAGAAAACAACTAATGAAGAAATGACTAAAACACATAAACAATAATAATAAATAAAATAGGAAAAAAAAAAAAAAAAAAAAAGAAAAAAAATAGGATGTGTGTGGTGTGTGTGTGGGGGGGGGGGGTGGGGGGGTAACTGTGTTGGCTGAGATCGATTTAGGCATGATAATAATATAACTCCCACCCATTCTTTTAGCCTGTAGCAATGAGTGTGGCATGGTAACTGAAAAAAATTGAGCTTGCAGATCCAAACAGCCTAAATTATGTGTCTAAGGAGATTTATGGGAGCTCAGAAATCCAAGAAGACCAAAGCATCGTGCTTGGCGCACCCGTGAAAGATGTCATCATGGGCGTGACTAATTTTTAATCTGAGGTCAAGAAATGTTGCATCTCCCAACCTGTCCAGGGAGAGTTTAGGGCATGCAGGAGGATGAATGCATGCTAACAATATAAACAATATACTCTAAGTATGTGACCAGAGCACATTTTTCTCCCATCCAGGAATGCTGTGCAGACTAGACAGACCCTCTTTAGCAGCGCTGTGGAGATATGTCGGGCAATGACTAGTGCAGAAGTGACCAATAAAGCACAATCAACCTGTAATTAATAAACTAAAATTAAAATTAAATTAAAATAACCCAGAGGGATATAACAATTATAAGTTACAGGATAAACGGATGGATCCTGACTACTCTATAATGTGCACTTCAGTGTTCATTTTAGCATGATTAGGCAAAGGAAAAAAATTATACATAACATATATATATAATATATAAGTTTATATTATATAAGTTCACATTGTTGGTGGACACAATGGCAGGAATCCTAATCTTTCATATTTAGAAAATGGAAAACAACAACTGTTTCATCAGAAGTCATGATATATGATCATAAGATATACTGTATGACCATATAACGTAAACCCATAATGGTACAGTATAGTGGATTTTATAGTGGGGACACCACCTGTGCCATCATCATTTGTTGATGAAAAAATGAAAAACACACAACCATAGTCACTCTTGACAATACTGCTGTTCTGGTTGGTCACTTGTCACAATATCACTGAAACTGGAACTGCAGTCCTATTTTCAGCTAAGACTGAAACATAGAATGTGTTTGATGACTCTTATTGCTGACATTGTTTTGTACTTGGCCCACTTTATTTCCTCATCTGTTCTCGGCTGGAGAAGGCCAACTCATTCCCTGCACGCTGATCCTTCCCAGGCCTGTCCACTTGTATCACGTCTTGTCTGCTGAGGGATCACATTGACCGATGAGTGCATCATCACGCAGGCCTCTTCTGAACATGTATCCCAGTCATGAGGCTCACAGAACAGATACACGTACTTGTAGCTTGCTAAACGACAGCTGCTGAATCCAAGAAACAAACATGTTTTTGCGTTTGCCTCATTACAGCCGCCAATTCAATGTTCTGACATGAAACCCCACACACATGTACTGGCTATGTAGAGTCAACACTCCGTCAGTACGGTGTTACAGACCAGTGGCTCTGGGAAAATAGTGCCTTCTCTTACAGAATCCATTCAGAATTGTGCTTTTTATAGAGCTGGATCAGCTGACTGCTCTGGGCTACATCTTTCAGTGTCTGGTTAATCACCACTTCTTATGGGGTCAGCTGATGTCTCTTAGATTGTGATATTAGCCTGGATATGGTCTCTGGCCTACAGTGGTTGGGATTAGGCCCTGTGGTGGCTGTTTTTTCCACATGGATTCTAATATGTGGAGTCTAGTACATATATTACAATAGGTTGAGTGGAGTTATTTGAGTCCATATTTTGTGGTTGGGGAGCAGGGGAATGCCTCATTATCAATGTGTTGCAGACAAGTACACTGTCTCATTTCTTACTGTGATTTGTTTTTGTGCAGTTTTGGGCAATAAAAGATAACTATGAAATAGTATTTCAGTAGCTTTAAATTCAGAGAAAGAAGTGAAGAAATATCTTGCTTGATTTGTGCCAGGCCTTTTTTTCCCAAAAAGAGAAAACTCTGGCTTTGGAACCAAACTGGATTGAAGACATGGCATTCTCTCTGCAGTGAAACCACTTTACTGTACAGACTAATGCAATTCTTTCTGTTAAGCATTGGTGCAGATAAAGTGCAGAGATAGCTGAAAATCATTACATCTATGCCCAGTCTTCACTTTCCAGAGAGCAGGTTGCTACAATCATTGGTAACTTGTTTCGTCATGTCAATGTGGCATTTAACACACCTTCTGTGACCTTTCCAAACATGACAACACTATCAGGAACTCAACTGCACTTTGAGTTCTGCTGCAAAGAAAAACTGGAGATTGCTTACTCAGTTTACAGTTATAGCCTATATCTTATTTGGCTTCAGCAATGCGAGAGAAATATAGTAACATTTAATCCTCATTTGTCCTTGGTCATTGTAATCAATTAATTAATACGCTGTGTGAAGATAAGTGTGGTGATTTTCTATTTTCTTTGGCACCAAATTCCTTGAAAGGATTCTACTAGCCTTATACAGCTTATACGTTTTCAAAGTCTGACAGCGTGGGACCTGCCTCAGAGAAAATCCTGTTTTACATTGGCATGCACCTTGCTATGATGGCTTAGTGAAGAAAAGGTTTTCACAGTTTGAAAACCTCTGTTCAATAGACCTCCACTGCTGCTGATTCACCAACCCATGTGTTTTTGTTGTCTTTATCATTTGCATCACCCCTTTCTGGAAATACATCTTTGTTAAAGTGACAATATGTAACTTTTACACGTTTCTAAAAGTGTGTAATGTTCCATCTGATCTTAAACAACCTGATATTAATTTGTCTGCCTATGGGAGGTAGACGGCCCTACACAGCACACATACTGATCTGCTGTAGTTATGGCTGATACTGGGGCTATCACAGAAAAGAAGGAAATTAAACAAAGAACAACTAAAAGCCAAAAGAGAAAAGGAATGACAACTGGCAAAGACGAGTCAATCTCGGTCGGGCTTTCAACAGATGGAGACAATTAGTGGATTGTAAATGATTCAGAATCAGAATCAGAAATACTTTATTGATCCCCGAAGGGAAATTCTGTGTGCAAGAAGTATATAAATATCAGAGTAGAAATATAAATAAAAAAATATAAGGAGTGTGGATCTGTACGGTATTTACATTGTTAGATAGAAGATAGAATGTAGCCATCAGAAAGTTTCAACCTACTTTATGTCACAATTTATAAAAAAGTATATAGGTATATCTTTGTTTTGGCCACTTGTGAGTAGCGTAACAAGCTGTAAACACAGATTGACATATCATCACATTTGCATTTAGTGTTTTAGTTGTGTAAACTTGTTAGCTAGTTCAGTTTAGCTGATACGGAGCAACATTAACATTCATTTGCGGTTGACTTTCTGTAAGTGATTAATGTAAGCCCAGTATTGCTCTAGTAATATCTTGCCCTTCGGCTGCTAAATGCTTCTTGCCAGCTAATGTTAGTTGCTAATTGATGTCTCAACATGTTGCTATGAATAATGCCAACATGATTTTGATCTTCATACTTTGTAATTGAAATAAATACCAAAAGCATAACAAGATCACAGAATAAAAAAACATACACACAGGCTTTGTTACCTTGTAGTAATATTAAAGTGATCGGATGACCAGTGGACAGCGCTAGGTAAAGGTGAAAACACCCTAAGCACGCATCAACATCTGATCACGCAGACAGCATTGGGAGGCGGCTTTAGGCCACATGAGTCCACATTCTTATAGCAGTGAGAGTGGGTATGTATCCTGGGCCACATTGAGGACCGCCTGTTTAAACTACATACTTATTATAAGTATTGCATATAGATCAGGAAAGTGAGATTGGATCACAGGTGTTCACACAGGACCCATTGGGAGACACATTTTACTGCTAGGTGTAAGCACATATACTTAGAGCTTACATGCGAAATCCATGCTAATTAACAATGGAGTGCTATCAGAGATGGTTTGTGGGGATTTGAGTTAATAGTGGCAAGAAGAGACTGTTAACTGTCTTCTTCTTCTTCAGGTAAATGGTAAGTTTCAGCGGGGTGTAGCGTCATGACAGTAAAGAGGTATGTTTAGAATGTGGGTGTGTGTGTGTGAGGTTGTTGTGTGTGAGATTTGTGTGTGAGGTTGGTGTGTGTGAGATTTGTGTGTGAGGTTGGTGTGTGTGAGGTTGGTGTGTGTAAGTGAATGAGCCAGGAGCTACATACAATATGGCTGCCGGTGTGATGTGCACCGTGAATCTTTCTTCACCTATTGATATCCATCTACAGATGAACGCTGTAGGATCAAAGGAAAGGTTTGAAAAAGCCTCAGTTTGGAGGTGTCACACCTTGCTATCAGCACAAAATATCAGACAAACAGAAGTTTGAAGGGACAAAATTAGTTTTCAGGGGTTGTGTTTTGTGTCCTTTTGTGTCAGATGAAGGTTAATTAGAGAGATAAATAGATTGATATGCTAAAGGTCAGAGAGGAGGTTTTTGTTAATTTAAATTTTGGGTGTGAATGCTACATTTCATCAAACCTGTTCAAGATTTCGATTATAGGCAACAACCTTGCTGTAAACTGGCTTTGTGTTTCATACACTAATGTCTGAGATGGTTTGCAGAGGGGAATCTAGCTGCTCAGCTAAACCAGTCAGTTGCACCCTTAAATAGTATATATCCTGTAGTCCTGTCCCCGGTCTCTCAGGGGGGTTGAATCTGTGACCTCCCTTTCATCTCTAGACCAGGATTTGACAAGACAAAATGAAACTGTAATGATGCTGGTGGGGAAATCTTGTCAAAGCAGGCAGTAGTAGTAGACACAGGAGAGAAAAAAGGAATACAATAATGGAGGCACTTTGTATGAATGACTAAAACAGTGCAGTTACAGGTTTGGTGACGTACAGAGATATGCTATTGGGACAGAACAGAGCAACATTGTTAGGTACTTTGCTTTGTTGCCATCTATTGGCACCACAAAGGGCTTGGGTACATTAGTCTTAATACGCAATGAAAACTCAATGCTAATAGAATAGGCTTTTTTTTCTCTAAATGCACACGATATATAAGCAATCTATTTCTTAAAATGCATAAAATGACACTACAGGCCTGTCCCTCACAGTCAGACTCTACAGGCCTGTCCCTCACAGGCAGACTCTACAGGCATGTCCCTCACAGTCAGACACTACAGGCCTGTCCCTCACAGTCAGACTCTACAGGCATGTCCCTCACAGTCAGACTCTACAGGCATGTCCTCACAGTGTCCCTCACAGTCAGACTCTACAGGCATGTCCCTCACAGTCAGACTCTACAGGCATGTCCCTCACAGTCAGACTCTACAGGCATGTCCGTCACAGTCAGACACTACAGGCCTGTCCCTCACAGTCAGACTCTACAGGCCTGTCCCTCACAGTCAGACACTACAGGCCTGTCCCTCACAGTCAGACACTACAGGCCTGTCCCTCACAGTCAGACACTACAGGCCTGTCCCTCACAGTCAGACATTACAGGCCTGTCCCTCACAGTCAGACATTACAGGCCTGTCCCTCACAGTCAGACATTACAGGCCTGTCCTTCACAGGCTCAAATGCGTAACCCGTGCCATTAAAATGACAAATTTATGTGTGTATATAATATGCTGCAGCCGTTGCCTAGATACCTTTGCAGGTCCTACCATGCCAGTGACGTCATCGATATTGTCAGCGTTCTAATACTAACAAACGCAATTTTTGTGTTGCTTAAAAAAAACCTATATTGATTTGTTTAATCACATTTTTTTGTGTAATTTATTTTTAATTATCATAACGAACAAGGCATGTGGATCCTTGTTCCATTTCTGAATCACAGATTTGAATTCAGTTGCTAATTAAAGTGAACTGGTGGGACTGTCTCTAAGCCCTGTGATTGGATGGCACCACACTATGTAAGCTGTGATTGGCTCCAGGGGCGGACTGGGACAAAAATTCTGCCATGGCACTGTGTCCTCACCAGCCCACATTACCACGCCCATGCAGCTCCACCCACGGACACATGCATTCACTAATTACATCTATGTACAGATGATGAAATGATAGAAGCAGTACCTTATGTAACAGATTTTAACATTTAATGAAAGTAATTGACAAATAATGCTTACTACTTTTTAAAGAGCACTGGTTTGTAACAAATTGACACATACTACCTATTTATGCCGTTTGTATGCTGTTACTGTCATTCTGTACAGATGTTCTTTGTTGTCTCTGTCAGTCTCTTTTCTCTCTGTTTACACTGTACATAATGTTCAATCTGTTTTAACTCTATAACTGCAATCAAAACATGTTTTTATGGCTGTCTGTGATTAGACTTCTGGGTTTTTCCTTGGTCAGATTTGACACATAGCAGGGGGGCTGTGGGGGTCCTCCCCCAGGAATTTTGAAGGTAAAAACTTAAATTCCTGGATTCAGATACATTTTTAGGCACCAATTTATGGTAAAAACGTCATTATTTCTGACAAGGAAATCACAAAATTCTGGTGGCAGGTAACCATTTAAAATCCAAAATATAATGTAATATTATTATATTCAGTAGTCCAGTAAGGGGTTTTTTCAGATCGGGACAAGGGCTGTATAAGACAATACTTTTACCCTAAAGTCCAATTTTTAATTAGCATGAATTTATGGCTTATGGTCACTTATTTTCCCCCAATGAGCACGTTTTGCTCCCAAGTAGAAAAAATATAGGAAACAATAACCCAATCATGTTATGGATCCAAAACGTAGTGAAGTGTAATGTTTTCCACATTCATAGCCTACAGTGGACCACCCCAGTTCATTTATACATGTGAACCGGATTAATCGCAGAGATTAACCTACATGGTGCAGAACTACCCACTATGGGGATGGTTCACAGCAGAACGGTGCTGCTTGACAAAATTAGACTACACTACTATTTATTGCGACAATGAAACTGTCTCAATTTAATACTCATGTTGTCAGATGGCTGCGTCAACAGACAGCAGTCGGAGCTCTGTGTCCGTCAGCAGCCAAAAATCTGACTGGCCCACATTTAAAAATTTGTCCCCCATGGCATTGGCCAGAATTGCCAGCTGGCCAATCCGCCCCTGCACTGGTATAGCTAATGGATGTATAGATGTTGCTCCATACTGACATTACCTTCAGTGACCTCCAGAGGGCACTACAGAACAGTGTACACAATGTAAATACGCATGAGTATTTACATTTGAGGCACTAAGCTTACCAGATGTAGAGATGCAGCAATGATGGACGCATGCATGTATGATTCTTCTCCTACATCATTTTAATAATAATCAGTGCAAATATAACAGGCTTCTATTCTGCCTTCTTTGCTGTTTTTGTGCTTGAGAAAATAGGATATTTATTTGACTGTTGGTCACTGTGATGGCTGTAGTGGTATGTGTTTAACAGAACAAAAGTGTATGAACCTTTCACTGGGTGAACTCTGTTGCACACGCTTAATTGGTCTGACTGGTAGGCCTACTACAGTTCCACAAAAACTGCTGGTGGTGTAGGATATATTTTCTGTGAGGGACATTTGTGCAGAACAGAGCTGAGTTTTAGATTTCTGCTTGTCTGCTGTATCAGGTAGGAGGGTCCATATGAATTGGAGCCTGTAGGAACTGTCCTCACTTCATGGCAGAGATAGTTGGCAGGCAGGCTGGTGAGGTGAGAGATACCATATGAAGATGAAAACAGATGGGATGAACATGAAATGGCTGCCTCTCATTGGGATAAAGGGAAACATATCTGTTACAACACAGTTCATTCAAGGTGCATGAACTAGACATAACCCAGGGCAAGCAATAACTCAACCGCTATTAGAAACCATAGACTGCATTCTGTAAACTTGTCTTTAAGGATAATTTCTATTGTCACTTGCATTAAAACAGCAGATGAAACCCCCCACTGTCACCCACCCACACACTTCACACCCCAACTGGGCTATTGGATCTGAACACCTGTTTCATTGTGGAAATAAAAAAAGGAACGGTTCTTAAGATGTCTCTCTGACGGTTAGTGTTCTTGTTACTTTTCAATAGTTTACACCTTTATTTACAGTACCACCCTCCAGTTTGGTTTTCATGGTATTTGTGAATCCCAGAATTTCATGTTTGTGCTATGAGTATGCGCGTATTATGAGTACACACACAAAAACATACAAAAAACAAGAAGATAATGAACCAATTTGCACTGAATTTATTACAGATTGATTAAAAGAAGAAATCAACAAAAAGAAATCAAAGAAACTGAATCAAAAAGTTAAGGTAGCTATTGAAATATTACAGCCAATACCATGGGGAAAAAAATATCTTTTTACGTTTGGCAAAAGTGACAATGTAAATGAGAATGTTAGATAAGATGTGTTGTTTCTAGCAGCCATAGAGCTTATTGATCCTTTTGATGTCCCAGGAGGACAAGCCCTGCCTCTGGCCGATCTGGACGTTAGGGTTGGGGATGGGGACCATTGTGTCCCTCCCGTTGATGGAGAAGGCTGTTCTGTCATAGTGCATGATGGAGCCGTAGTCATAGGGAGTGTTCAGGTTGTCTGTGTCCTGCTTGTTGAAGTTGTAGGCCTGAGCAGGGTCGATGTTTTCCCAACATGATCTTGATGTAGCTGTCACGGTCGCTTCTGCACTGTTCGTGCTGGAAGCCCAGAGCGTGGCTGAACTCGTGCTGGATGATGCCGTAGTAGAGGCAGCCCTGCCTGTTGAGAGAGAGCACCTGAGCACCCCCCACTCTGCCCAGTGAGGAGAAACATCCTCCTTGGTTCTGCACGGTGATGTAGTCGTTCTCGTTGCTACGGGGGACGAAGCGGATACAGGTTGGGCCGAGGAAGCCCTGCAAGGCGCTGCTGATCAACTGCTTCTCATAGCTGGTG
>JAEKDQ010000976.1:0-47000 GCA_026937815.1 Etheostoma perlongum
GACTGAGATCGTTGAGATGTTTGTGAATGTAAGATCGGTATGCCTGGGATAACCAGCGGCCTGGGAACTGAATGGTTTGGTCGGAGATGCCTGATCTGGTGGCTGTGGTTTCTGCGCCGATGCGGAAAGAGTGGCTGGAATAATGTCTGGGTGATATGGCTGAAATGCAGAGAATGCTGTTTAGATGTTACTGAAACCAGAGTCAAGTGGCCATTTTGGAAAAAGTGAAAAGTGGGTGTTGCGTAGATGCCTTGGCGGCGTACCTGGAGCCGATGTACTGTATTTGATTGGTGGCTCGTAGGGTTGAGGTAGGAGCTGTGGTCGAAGACAAATGGGGAAGCAAACTTCTAAGTGTGAATATGAGAGAGTTTGAGGTGTGGATGGTGATGTCTGATAAACTGGATGAAGAGAAGGATTATAGAGAAGAGATGGATGAAGTCGGTGCAAATTCTGAACACCCCAACAGCTGAAAATGGATTGAATGGAATGAGCATGGGTGATGAAATTGCAGAAGGACGTAACGTCCAGAGAAGGTAACGGAAGCCGATATGTGGCTTGATGTGCCTTAAAGCAATTCCAGCCAGTTAGGTAGGCTGAGAGAGTGCTGGGAAATACTGTTGCTGATGGCATCTTGTGATGCATAAGAGGTTTCTCAGCTGGTGTGTTAGTTGAACGTTGTGGCTGAAAACGGTGGCAATGGTGTGGGGTGAATGTCTGTTTCTGGAGACGAGTGTCTGAATGTCTTTATGTAAGATGTCTTCTACTGCTGTGTTTGAGTAAATGAAGGGATGAAGGGATGCATGTGCACGGGGTCTTGTGAAGCCTGCAAACAAGGGGAGGAAAAGGTGGAGATCGCCTGAGACATGACAGACAGAGGGAGCAGGCACATGGGGAATTACGACCTGACCCCCGCCAGGACACGCGCCGTGGCTAGGGAGGCCCGTGACGTCATGTGTGATCCCACAAAAGTTACTTTGTCCAGTGTATCCTCATTGTGTGTCACATCCTTAGCTCCACTAAGCTCAGCTGGTTTTATTTTTCTTTGGTTTACAAATGGCTTTTAAGCAACTTTTATCAAAGTGTATATGTACAGATTAAATGTGTGTGACAGAAATACTGTCGCTTCTCTCTCTGATGACCTGTGTATTTGAAATCCCCATTTGCGCCTTTTATGACAAGCTGTTAAAGTTGTAGCAAAAGCCGCGTGTACCTTGGACCTTGGTTGGACCACTCTTACAGAGAAGAAACAGCTGGATGGAGACGGATAACATCAGCTCCACAACAACAACAACACTTCCTTGTTTCTCACTGACCTATAACTGAAATAACCAATCAGATGCTAGCAGAAGAAATGTGAGGTAAATCACAGAGATAGATTCATAACTGCTTATATAGATAATTAAATATGCAAATACTGAGTGTGTAGACACATATATGTAAATAGTTAACTGTATACACATTGTAAAAATATTTTAACATGTAAACCTTACACTCATATATACATATAAAACTATAGTTATTAGGGCCCGAGCGCCGACAGCGGCGAAGGCCCTATTGGAATTGAAGGAATTCTTATTATTATTCTTTTATCCGACAAATGAATTGCCTTTTTGGAGGACTTATCATATTCAAAAACTCACCAAATTTGGCGGTTGCATCAAGTCTGGTGAAAATGTACGTATTTTAATGGTTTCGGGAATAGGCGCAAAAAAATGGCTCGCTAGCGCCCCCTACAAAATTAAGAAAATTGAGCCCCTGCAACTCGTTTAACGTAGAGTCACGAAACTTGGTATACATCTGTAGCATGGCAGGGCGGACATAAAACTCCATTGTAGCCCCTAAACCCAACAGGAAGTCCGCCATTTTGTTTTGAATGTGCGAAATTAGTGCGATTTTGGCCATTTCCACGTCGTACTTTAACGAACTCCTCCTAGAGCTTTCATCTGATCAGCTTCAAACTTGGTCTGTGTCATCTTAACATGTTATCGATGAAAAGTTATTAAAAGAAAAAATTTTCGTCATAGGGCGTGGCCGTGGCGGGGCGCCATTTTGTGCGATTCGCCACCGAAACAGGAAGTGGGTGTTACTTGAGCGTACATGGTCCGATTGGCTCGAAACTTTTCACGATTCATCACAGTCCGCCCCTGACGACATCTACACGCCGATATTTGCTCAAAGTCATAGCGCCCCCTAGTGGCAACAGGAAGTAGGCCTAAAAGACAAGGTGCTATACTTTAACGAACTCCTCCTAGAGCTTTCATCCGATCAACTTCAAACTTGGTCTGAGTCATCTTGAGATGTTAACGATGAAAAGTTATTAAAAGAAAAACTTTTCGTCAAACGGTGTGGGCGTGGCATGGCGGCCATTTTGAGTGTTTAGCGATGAAGAAGAAAGTGGCTGTAACTACAGTGTACGTTGTCGTATCTGCTTGAAATTTCCCACAATCACCAAGAGTCCAGGCCTGACGACACCTGTAGGCCAATATGGACTTTGGAGATAGCGCCACCAACTGGCAACAGGAAATATGCCTTATGACAGGAAGTGGGTGTAACTTGAGCGTACATGGTCCAATTGGCTCGAAACTTTTCAAGATTCATCAGAGTCCGCCCCTGACGACATCTACACGCAGATATTCGCTCAAAGTTATAGCGCCCCCTAGTGGCAACAGGCAGTAATTCTTAAAGACAAGGTGCTGTACTTTAACGAACTCCTCCTAGAGCTTTCATCCGATCAGCTTCAAATTCAGTCTGAGTCATCTTAAGACCTTAACGATGAAAACTTATTAAAAGAAAAACCTTTCGTCAAACGGTGTGGGCGTGGCATGGCGGCCATATTGAGTGTTTAGCGATGAAGGATAAAGTGGCTGTAACTACAGTGTACGTTGTCGTATCTGCTTGAAACTTTTCAGGATTCATCAGAGTCCGCCCCTGACGACATCTACACGCCGATATTTGCTCAAAGTCATAGCGCCCCCTAGTGGCAACAGGAAGTAGGCCTAAAAGACAAGGTGCTATACTTTAACGAACTCCTCCTAGAGATTTCATCAGATCAGCTTCAAACTAGGTCTGTGTCATCTTGAGACCTTAACGATGAAAAGTTATTAAAAGAAAAACTTTTCGTCATACGGTGTGGGCGTGGCATGGCGGCCATTGTGAGTGTTTAGCGATGAAGGAGAAAGTGGCTCTAACTACAGTTTCTGTTGTTGTATCTGCTTGAAATTTCCCACAATCACCAAGAGTCCAGGCCTGAGGACATCTGCAGGCCAATATGAACTTTGGAGACAGCGCCACCATCTGGCAACAGGAAATACACCTTATATGACAAACATCATCCGATTTACATGAAACTTAGAATGTATGGTCTACATGTGAAACTGAGGTGGCCCACATAATGTGACCACGCCCACCCACTCAGACCACGCCCCCTTCCATAACATTTGAACCGTTTATGGTACAGTCTTGAATGAGGTGTCAATCAACTCAGCAGAGAGTTCCTTTTTCATTGGTGATGTTTGACCCGCCCCCATATGATGCGGCCACGCCCCCTTTCACAGATAATGAATGACCTGTATGACGTATAGGCTTGTGTGAGGTATCAATGAACTCAGCAGAGAGTTCCTATTTCAGTGGTGATGTTTGACCCGCACCCCTATGATGCGGCCACGCCCCTTTTCACAGATAATGACCTGTATGACGTATAGGCTTGTGTGAGGTATCAATGAACTCAGCAGAGTGTTCCTATTTCAGTGGTGATGTTTGACCCGCCCCCCTATGATGCGGCCACGCCCCCTTTCACAGAGAATGAGCTGTATGATATATAGGCTTGTGTGAGGTATCAATGAACTCAGCAGGGAGTTCACTTTTCATTGCCGACAATTTTCAGTGTGTGAGTGACGCGCAAATGCGCGGTTGCAAGGAGAGGCGTCCGCCAGTAACCCCGACTCGCGCAGGTCAGCGAGGGCCCGTACATCGCTGCTTGCAGCTTTAATTTTTCTTGTTATACCATTTTCACCTGTTACTGCATCAGTGGCAACTTTTCACCATTTTTGGTAGTTTGTTTCCATTTTAATGAAGTGACATCATGTTTAGGAGGGTGAGCATAAACTTTCAATCACGTTCAATGATGTTCCCTGTTTGTTATATTTTTAAAGTTTGGTTTTTAGGCTAACTCATGAAGAATGTTGGTCCCATCAAAACAAATAAAAAATATATTTGATATAGTAATAACAATTGTGTTTAAGTGTAGAACGTTAGCTATCTAAACCTAGATCACTCCCACATTATGGCTAACTTAGCTCAAAGCTTTCCCCCCCCTAGCAGTCCTGTTGGGGCTCTGGACCACTAGGAACCAGTCCGTCATTACCGATGAGTTTTCCAGAGCCTTCCATTGGCTACCACAACGCTGTGGAGCTAGTTCTGGCCATGCAACACTGGGTGGTTCTTAATCAGGTTATCTTTGTCAAACGAACCCCATAGCCCTATCAGACCAACTCAAGTAGACGCTTGTCATGTTCCAAATGTCTTCATTTTAATATAACAACTGGATATTATGTAACTATTAATGCTATCAAAGAGGATATTGTTTCAATAATCTTAAGTGTCAGTTTTCGTTTTGCATTTGTAGAATTCGGCGTGCCAGAAGCTGAACATTTGAGCCATTTATGGATTAATGTAAGCTATTTATCTATTACCTTTAGATAATTATTTCAACCATTTTATCCATTACTTTTAGCTAACTACTTACCCGTTACCTTTAGCTAACTATTTCAACCATTTATCCATTAGGCTACTTTATGCTAGATATTTCATCCATATATCCATTACTTTTATCTCATGTAGCCATTACTTTTAGCTAACTACTATTGTTATGAAACAATCCGATCATAACTGTTTTGTGGTTTATATGTTGGAGAACAAAGAAACACCAAGCATGGGTTCAGTTCCCAATGTGGACTTCAAATAAACTCCAGTGTCCATGTTCATGGTCAAAAGGGAACCAAATGCTACAGTGTGGCTCACTGAGGACTTTTTAGTTTTTGAAAACAGGTCGATGACAGAGAAGACATAAGCTTAATACAGAGACAACACTTGTTGGCAGGATCAGTTCTTTGTTGGTTTTGGTCTTTTCATGGGAATTGTTAAAAAATTAAAATATATAGAATAGTAAGTAAACTTCCCGCCATATCCTTTACATGTAAATGGGGAGATTAGATTGTGGAGGTTTTATTTTGTATTTCACTGCCTTATATTATGCAAGTTTGGAATGTTGCCAATGTATGTGTGAGCTGATTTACGCAAGATTAATATATAAGGTTTATGAGTAGAAATAGATAAATGAATAACACAAACAAATATTGAATGCATGCTTTAATTTGATAGTGTACAGTACCAGAGAATTCACAGATTGGTAGTCTTAGATTCTGCTGTCTGCTTAAAGAATATTTGAACAGAAACTTGTTTTCATAAGTGATAACTTCAGATAAGATGTGTTGTTTCTAGCAGCCATAGAGCTTATTGATCCTTTTGATGTCCCAGGAGGACAAGCCCTGCCTCTGGCCGATCTGGACGTTAGCGTTGGGGATGGGGACCATTGTGTCCCTCCCGTTGATGGAGAAGGCTGTTCTGTCATAGTGCATGATGGAGCCGTAGTCATAGGGAGTGTTCAGGTTGTCTGTGTCCTGCTTGTTGAAGTTGTAGGCCTGAGCAGGGTCGATGTTTTTCCCACATGATCTTGATGTAGCTGTCACGGTCGCTTCTGCACTGTTCGTGCTGGAAGCCCAGAGCGTGGCTGAACTCGTGCTGGACGATGCCGTAGTAGAGGCAGCCCTGCCTGTTGAGAGAGAGCACCTGAGCACCCCCCACTCTGCCCAGTGAGGAGAAACATCCTCCTTGGTTCTGCACGGTGATGTAGTCGTTCTCGTTGCTACGGGGGACGAAGCGGATACAGGTTGGGCCGAGGAAGCCCTGCAAGGCGCTGCTGATCAACTGCTTCTCATAGCTGGTGTACTCACTGCTCACGGCGTAGGGGACCATCACCTGGCCGCTGGAACTTTTCTTCCAGAAGCAGTTCTGGGTATAGCACTTGATGGCGTTTCTGGTTCTGGGAACCAGCAGGTCTCCTTCCAGCAGGATCTCATTGCTGCCGTTGTTGGCGGTCAGAATCCTGGTGGATATGTTGATGGTGTCTGGGGCTTTTTCTTCTTTGTCACCTTCCTCCTGGAGAGGAAGTGCCTGAGAGAGGCCGAGCAGGAGCAGCAGCAGCAGGCTGGTAGAGGGACTCATGTTCAGGGTCGGTCTGGAGGCTGTGGAGCTTCTCTGGAGAGCTGCTGTGGAGAGACTCCTTGAAGCTTGATGTTTGACTCAGTTCAGTCCAGGGTCTTTATACTCTCCTCTACAGGTGTGTCTGCATGAGGCTTATGGGTTGGGGTCTACACTGCTAGGCCTGAACAAACCTCATGAGGGAGGACTCCACAGACAAGCCCACTTTTTAAACATGGTTTGTTATCTCTGGTCATGAGATGGAAGAACACAGCTTAACAGTGTTAACCAGGTTGCATTTGTTAAACTACACACTTTAGATGTTGTGTTACATTAGATTCTCTTCATCAAACCAAACTAATTTAAACAGAGTCATGTATTTGTTCATTTGAAACTTCCTTCTGATGTTTCTTCAATACAATAAAACAAAATTGCTTGTATGATTGATCAAAGTATGTAAATGTGCTGTATTTATATAGCGCTTTTCTAGTCTCTCTAGACAGGATACATTCACCATTCACACCGTTCAAGGTGCCACCTGCTCATCAGAAAAACATGCACACACATTCACACTCCGATGCGCAGCATCGTGGACAACTTGGGGTTCAGTGTCTTGCCCAAGGACACTTCGACATGGGACTGCAGAACTGCAGTATTTTTTTAACATGTTAGCATCTTTGCAATTACTATAAGACAATGAAAGCAAATACAATAGATCACCAGGGGGACGTGAATGTGTGAACCAGATGTCATGGAAATCCATCCAATATTGGTTAGAACATTTCACTCAAAACCATGGATGTCCACCTCATAGTGGCTCTCGAGGAAAGATCAGAGGGTTCACCAAAGTCAGTAGGATTCATCTCTGGGAACGATAAATGTGTTTTTATAATTTTGAGCCAATCCATCAAGTAGATATTGAGATATTTCACAGGATGAGGGGCAGCTTTGACCTGCTAGTAGAGCTACATGCCAGGGGAGGGATCACCAATCTTAGTAGCTCTTATCCTCCTGGGACCATGAATGTCTGTACCAACTTGAATGGCAATATTTAAATTGCTCTTAAAGTATTTCAGTCTGGACCAAAGTGATTGGTCATCCTTATCATTGGTGTCCTTAGAGACACGCTGCTAGCATGGCTAACAAATCCAGAATGTCACACACAACATCTAATGCTATTGGTGTTTCCAGAAATCTGTTATTTTGTTGAAAAGTATAAAATTATAAACCTCTGTTAATCAATCATAATAGGTAGTATACTGTAGAATACATGAGAGACACAAACTGGGCCTAACATTAAGTATATGAAGTTTTCACCAGATTTTTTATTTTAAAGCAGAACAAAGATTGACTGACACTGTAACTATACACAGCTGAATTAGCACAACTTTCTTGCCTTTCTCCAGCAGTCAGATTCACTATGTTCTCTCAGAAGGAATCACTGCACATGAGGAGGCACCTTTAATGACATTTCAAACATGTTAAGAAAACACGGTGTAGGCAGCGCCAATTAGTTTCATTTTCTCTCTCTACTGACAGACCTGATTGGTTAGTTTCTCTCTACTGACAGACCTCCACATTTACAGACAACAAAGCCACGTGTTGGAATTGACTGGAATTCTCCTTTAAGCATTAAATATAACTCTGACATAATTTTCATTTGTGTTCTTATAATTTAGTTGTTGGTTACAGGATAAACCCATAAATGCATTCTTCTTTCTGGACCTTGTGATTAAGAGGCATCCTAAAATAATGTCTTCAGTTGGCTTGCACTGCATCAGCAGGCACTTTGGTTGATCTTAAATCACCCCCGATACTCTGAGTGACTCAATGAGAAATGGAGGTGCTTCCTGCTGAGTCCACAGTTTTCCTGATAGATTGTGCTGCTTCAGATGCTATTGAACTGGTCCTGAAAGAGCATCTGAATGGTCCGAAGAATATTGTAAGCCAAAAGCTGTGGGGAGAGTGGTGAGTGACCTTGGCACTCAGCGCTTTCTTATTTCACGGTTATAATGGAGTTTTTTGGCCTTGTGTTTTTACTGCTGTCTCTGTGGCTCTCTGTCCTGCCACTCTGCTCTCATTTTTGTTCTTCTGCATGATGAACTTCAGGCTGGATGAACTCCTGAGACAAACAGGACAAATACTTAATAACTTTTTATTGAAAAAATCAAAGAAAATTGTTGCTGAAAGTGATGTTTGTATTATACCAGAATAAAGCATATCAGAGCCAGTGTATATTCAGGCGTATATTCATTTTTTTAAGTGGACCCCACTAGGAAATAAACGAATGCTTTCACATGGATTTGCACTATGATTTTGAGTTCAGTGATTCCAATTTGACATAAACATGACTCAAACCAGCCAGACAGGTGAAAATAGAGACACATTTAAATATTGACTCTTGGAAATAAAGCTTATTATGTTATTCCAGATATTTAGGAATAAGGTAATTGAAAATGACATTCTAAAATCAAACATTTTGTGACTAAAAGTATACTGCATTTGGTGTAAACAGACTAATAATGAAGCTTATAGTGCAGTAATAGATCAGTTGTTCCATCCATCTACCTTTCTAACTTCTCTGTCCGATCTCCTTGGTCATACTAAAAACATTTTGCTCTATTATTAGCAAATACAGTCGCCTCTGACTTCTCCTGGCCTTGGCGACTGAGCATCTTCATCTCATCTTCACAGTAACTTTCCTATACATTCACACTATTAGCAACCTTAGTCCACTACTCCTGGCAGCCATGAGAGAAGTGTTGAGGTTCAGTGTCTCACTGCACCTCACCAGGCGTTAAGAAGAATTAGAGACACTTCTCTTAATGGGATGTCTTCTGGTGAATTACATTGTAGTGAAAATAAAATAGAAAACAGCAGGAGGCTGGATTACAGTCAGTGTCGTTAAGTGGTTTGAATTTAGTGGCACAGAACACAAGGATCCCATTCTGAAAGCTAGATAGAAATACTGCTCTGAAGTCCTAAACAGATGGTGGGTAGTGTCTGATCTACACTTGAAAACTGAACCAATTTACATAAAAAATGATCATCTGGTAAGATCTACACTGTTAAATGTGAACTCATCTTACAATGTTATGGGTTTATTGTTGCAGTATTAATCTCCAAAGTAATATGAGGACACATTTACTATGGAAAAATTAGCATGTGCTGTGTCATACATGCAGTTGCTATTGTCAGTGTCAATGATGATGATGATGATGATGACGATGTGGGGAAAACACGTTGACAGAGAGGGGGAGGAACGGAGAGAGAGACAGAGAGACTACACCTCCCTCGTGGTGCTTTGGTCTATGGATGGATGGGAGGAGGAGCATCAAAACACCGCCTGAAGGACGCAGAACCGGGCTGAGAAACCACATCCAGTCGGTACTGGTCCCTGGATGTGGGGGTCCCGGTGTTCCTCTACGCCGTCACCTTCACCAGCAGCTCCAAACCTGTGGACGAGGCCTCTCCACCTACAGTCCAAATCTACACAAAACACACAGTTAGTCAGTTAGTAAGCTCACAGCTACGGTGGCCCCAGGGCCAAATGCCTTGCATTAAGAAAACACATGCAAATGGTCAAAACACACGCAAATCAAAAAAACAACTTCATTAATTTGACCAAACGTATGTGCAGCATTTAGCAAACGTGCTGCAAATACACACAACACAACCAAATACACAAACGCGCTGCAAATACACACAACACAACCAAATACACCAACACGCTGCTAATACACACAACACAACCAAATACACACAACACACCCAAATACACACAACACAACCAAATACACACAACACAACCAAATACACAAACGCGCTGCAAATACACACAACACAACCAAATACACACAACACAACCAAATACACACAACACAACCAAATACAATTGTTTTCTTAATTTCCGTGTGTTTTGACCATTTGCATGTGTTTTGTTAAATGGCAGGGCGTTCAAAACCCTGTCAGCCACCGTAAACAGCTAATGTATACATGGCAATATATATGGCATTTAGGCAACCTTTATCACAACGTTGGCATGGCAACATGTCCAGACTAGTGCAACAATAACTTGTCACTTAAAAAAAAATGAAAAAACGAAATAAGATGTATTACCTACCACCATATAGTTGTTTTCTGTTATTTAATATGAATAAACTATTTGGTCATATCAAATGTAGCCTAATTATTCTGCTAATTTTTGAAACAATGCAATACCCGTTTTAGCCACCAGTGGAGTAGGGTGGGGGGGGGGGTATGACGTAGCATACGTATTTAAATGTGATGTAGCCGACACGCACTGGCTGGACAGGCGGTGAAGAGAGGTCGCTGACGGACGGTGCGTAATGCTGAGTGGACAGCAGTATTTCTCGCTGTATGTTCCAGCCTAGACGGGCTATTGACAGGAGATCTGCACTTCGCCTGCAGTGCAGCTCGTCAGTAGAACCAGATGCTCTCCGCCGGACCGGAGCCGTTCACTTTCATGCCGTCCAAGCCGACCGGACCCTGAGCCGAAGGATGCAGGTTAAAAATCAGATCTGCACCGAGCGGAGCAGCACCGACGACCCGGAGCAGGATGACAATCAGAAGAAGACCTCGTGTTTTTCTAACATAAAGATTTTCCTGGTGTCGGAATGTGCGCTCATGTTGGCACAGGGCACCGTGGGCGCCTATTTGGTGAGTTTCTACACAACAGTCAGCCACCATGGACACAGTGTTTCTCTGAGTGGAACGTCGTATTCCAGTATATAACATGGGGTCAACGCTGCCCTTCAATCAAACACACCGGCACAGGCAGACAGTGAACGATGCGGTTAATAATCACATAATGGATCACTTATTACAAAATAATGCAATAATCACATCCTCCAGCAACCGTGGAACGCGGTGCTTTCACTGATTGATGGCTTGCTGCGTATTATCTATCAGGCCTATGCACCATCTGCATGACACAAAGCGCGTCACAGCGGCCGGAGGCTGCACGCCGTTGCTGGAGAATGTGATCTGCGTATATGGATTGTCTGATTGAGAATAGGTTACGAAACCATGGTCTGGAGGTCCAGTCAACCTGCCGGCTCCGCTCCATTCTGCACCCGCATGCCTCAGTAATGCAGGGGGGGGTCTTTGACACTGTAGGAGAGGCCTTGGAGATGACGTGATCACCAACAGAAGCGACAATACATCAGATTATATTTTCATAAAAGCCTCTCTTCAGTATCTGCTCATTTCCACTGCATTCCCAGTATGTGCTGCATTGATATCTTTAGATTGATGTCAACAACATGAGAGATACGCTCCATTCAATAGATGAGCAGATGGGTACAATGCGTTAAGGAGCCAATAAAATAAATATGTATTATTATTATTAATATTAATAATCACAATACTACTACTACTACTAATAATAATAATAATGATTTCTGCACTATGTGATGAATGAGTCTTGAAGAACAGTGAGTGGAATGACAGCTGTTTATGGTTTGGCCAGTTGTTACTGCATGTGTGTGTGTACCTACATTAGTCAGAGCTGGCCCAACCACTTACTGTACATCTGTATAAATATGAAAGATGACAGTTGAATCAGTATTATCATTCGCCTGATCAAAGCCAAAGCCCCTGAAAGGTGTCAGCACACTCCTGATACTATAAATAATTGCACATATGCGGTTTCAGTAGCTTCATTTTATTCTTCACAATGGATACGCTTTTTCTTGCTGGTTTGGATGAGAAAAAAACAAAAGTCCTCACTTGTATTGTAACAACATGAGATCTCAAGGATGAAGTCATGTACACCGCCATATTTCCCACTAGAGCTGTTGAACATGCTTTGTTTAGAAAAAGTTCTTTCATGATGTTTGGTGAATACTGCAGCTTGGCAGAACTGAGTTGGTTTTAATGGTTTTTGCACCAGTCGCAAATTTGAAGTGCATTAGTGTTTAGCTTGAAGACTGCAGTGGAACTTCCTCCTTTAAAGCAGCATCCCAAACCAAAAGTGCACCTGTAGCAAATCCCACTGCGGCTAAACGCACTGTAAAAACACTGCTTATCCTCCACTGTAGAAAATATTGTTTGTCATCATATTTTATTCTGTCTCGCGTTTTAATTCAGCCACTTTATTCTCCTTTTTTTCAATAGCACATTATTTTTTTCAAGTATATTAGAGTAAAACTTTGGAAGACAACAATGCTAAAACGACTGAAGATCATCACTGTCAGCACAGCAGCACCTGCATAGCAACTTCCTATGGCTATATTTATCAAACTGAAATGGGCAGGTTTACTCATTTCAGCGTTCTCCAGAGGAGCTGAGATGGTTGGTCCGATTTTTTCCAAAGTAGCAAAGTTTGCGACTGAAGCAGAGGGACTGCAGACACTGTGCCGCCGCCGGCTGATTCAGGCAGATGCTGTTTTGTTGTATGTATCATAGCAAAGGTTTGAATATGCTTTTTCCCTTTTTGAATGATGAATGTAATACAGGAGTCTGCTGGTGTGAAGAGCAAAATACATAGTAGTTGTCTGTCGGCTGTAGTCTTTGACCAAGACACAGGCGACGTAAGGAGACTCCACAGTCGGCCTGTTCTTTGCTGTCTGCCTGGTGTGTGAGCACCTTAAAGATCTACAACAATTTGTATTGTCTGTCAACACTTGAGTGGATTGGATCGGCTGTTCTTCACCTGCAGCCAATATGAGGCCATACATAAATCTTGTAGGACCGCAGGAGTAAATCTTTACCCCGTTGTTTAGACTCGCTGTCCTCTAACCATCCAGCCAGTGGCGTGTGCAGACATCAAGTACTGTATATGTGAGTGCACACACACGTCTGTGATCGTAAGTGAGCTCGTAAGATCTTAGTAAAGTGAAGTCATTTTTCAAGAAGAAATGCCAAACATTGCTTTGTTCCAGGATTCAAATCTTTTCTTTGATTCATGGGGTAGCACATTGAATATTTGTGTGGCTTATGGTGGACTGTATGGTGGATGTGTGGCGTTTAAAAAAAGAAACAATTTATCAATTATTTGGCAGATACATTTTGAAAAACAATGAATGGATATTATACATGATCCGTTTGATTTCACCTGCATAGTAATGTTTAAATTCTCCTTTTTATCTGGATGTGCTTCATAAAGTCTTGGGGCCTATACTGCTCTTTTTGCTGTGGATGAATTAACTCCCGACCAACCGTTTATCATCAGTTCTGTAGATGACCTGGCCACTTCATCACCCAGAACCCAGCTGGTACAATGTGTTTGTGTCCGTTTCATAATTAGTAATAGTTAATTTCATAACAGCTGCATGATGTTTTTTGCCTAAAGCCACACACATGCACATATCCCTTTTTCCCAAGTTGGCATCAGGCTAGCCTCAGGGTTGTTTTTTGGTGGGAGGATTTGAGATGAAGCTGTTGTTGGTTTGCGTGACAGATGGCCGTTTTATGCCCAGTCTTATTGTTTGACACACACATTTAAATGGAGCATAAATATAAAATATTTTATACTTCTGACAGGTTGGGACTATGGCTGGGCGATATGGAGAAACTCAGATCACAATATTCTTGACCAAATACCTCAATGTCAATATTGCAACAGTATTGTAGGGTTGAAAATTTGTGCTTTAACAAAATATCTTCACATTTAGATTTTAGATAAATAAATGTGGCTAAAATGACTTAAGGCAAATAATAATACAGCTAAAACAGTCTGGTGAGTTCAGAAAAGTACATCACTTTACTGTAATGTAGCCTTAAAAACCAGGAAAAGACTAAACTTACCATACAACGTTATGACGATATTTTGTCTCATATCACAATATTGTTATGATATTAATATATTGCTCTAGTTGGTACAGCAAATAATAGTGTAGAATCAATACATTATTAATATCTTTATAAAATCAAGTGTATAAAGCTGCATTAAAAAGTTGTTAGTTGGTGTGATGTCATTGGTGGTCCTGAATGGCGGCTCTCTCTCTCTCTCTCTCTCTCTCTCTCTCTCTCTCTCTCTCTCTCCAGGTAAGTGTTCTGACCACTCTGGAGAGACGCTTCAACCTCCAGAGTGCAGATGTGGGTGTCATAGCCAGCAGCTTCGAGATCGGCAACCTGGCCCTTATCCTGTTTGTCAGCTACTTTGGCGCCAAGGCCCACAGACCCAGACTGATTGGCTGCGGCGGGATCGTCATGGCGTTGGGAGCCCTGCTGTCAGCCCTGCCGGAGTTCCTGACTCATCAGTATGAGTACGAGGCCGGGGACTCGTGGCACGCCGAGGACGGCAGGGACGTCTGCTCCAACACCACCAGGTCAGAAAACCGAGACTCTGGGTTTAAATGTGGCAACAGAGCCAACACCAACATGATGTACCTTCTGCTGATCGGAGCCCAGGTTCTGCTCGGCATCGGAGCCAAACCGGTCCAGCCTCTGGGGGTGTCCTACATCGATGACCATGTCCACAGGAAGGACTCCTCGCTGTATATAGGTGAGTAGCACTAAAGCATAGGAGTCTAGTTTTCAGTCTTGATGCTAAGCTAAGCTAATGGCCTGCTGGCGTTATCTCCACATTTAGAGCACAACAGTTGTATCTATCTTTTTACCTAACTCTCAGCTTGAAAGTAAAGTAAATAAGCTTACTCCCCAAAATGGTAAACTATTTATTTAATGATAAACTGTGTGTTTGGCCACGGACCTCGGCCTGATGCATCCATAATATAACTAATATGTTTTATATATACTCTTGTTACAATAAAATGTGGAATGTTCTCAAAGGCTGTTGAATATGGCACTGGGTGCAGATTCCAGTACACTCAATGAAACCTGATGTCTACACCAGAAGATGAAGTTGAAGTGAAATAAAATATGTTGAAAATAATATTGGTTGTGACATCTAAAACACAGGCTTTGGCTAAGCTAAAATGTACAACTAATAATCAATGAAGAATATTATTTAGAACCAGTCCTGGCAATAAAAAAAACCAAACAGATAAAAAGCTCCTAAACAACAACTAGCATTTGGCTGACTCATGTCCCAGTTAACTGGAAGTAATAAGAACCAAAGGCTAATGGCATAATAAAATCTGTATAATCACAATATCTATCAAAGCCAATGGGATGATTATGTTGGCATAATTGAAACATGACTGTGACATTTAATCATTTGAATGTGCACTATATAATCAACAGTCCTAATTAACACATAGGCTCATTTCAGAATTGCAAGATTACAATATTATATTCACCAAAATCCTATTAGTGATCTTACTTCAATGAATCTTATTTTGTCATGATAAGTTAAACACATGGTTATTGACAGGTGCACACGCAGCAATGTACATAACAGAGAATGCAGGGGTTGGGAGCTCAGGCAGGTTTTAGGCTGTAGTTAATAAAAGAGATACCAGAATTACATCAGATTGTTTGGGATGTCATGAGCGGTGACTAGATTTTACTTTTACTTAGCATGTTTAATGCTTTTGCACTGCACATCACAATGTGTACAACAATAAAACCGTTCCTACGACGTCATTTGCTGAAATGGTTCATGCTGGTCACTGAGGGAGGTATGCTCCTATAAAGGAAGAATTCCATTTGGAAATAAGACATCTACCATTTGGAAGCTGTTAGCTGTTGCACCAGCTGCTTATTGAATGAGACTACATGATTATAACATTTTACAGCAACGCTCTTCTTCAGACCAGTTATATTGTTATGAGGAGCAATGAGCAGGTATTAAAACCTGAACCTTGCACTCTAACAGGGAAAGATGACTGTTACCAGGGACTTAACCACAGAGCATGAAACCCAGAAAACTAATACACATGTTGTTGATTTGTCTAAAATATAACTTAACTTATTAATTCAAAAAATACAGTAATAATATCAGAAGTTGTAGCTGGAGAAGGGAATCAGACCTGCAACCATCGGTTTCCCAGGCTATTCACTATAACTCTGATAGACTGTAATTATAAATGTGAACACTTTAAACAAATATATAAAGTCACTGAAACAAGTTTAAATAAGGAAAGTAATAGCTTACATCTACCAAGGAAGATGAACATTTTGATGTTTAAACGAACAGACAGCAAGAAGTCAGAAGTAGATAGATGCAGAACCCGGTTGGATAATAGTGGTTAGCTGTGGCTCTCACACTAATAATATTGACCCCACTAAGCCTTCATGCCAGTGTCTCTGCTTCTGATGTGCTCCTTAATCACTGAATCCCTACCAGCCTCTAAGGTGTCTGAGGTGAAGGAAAAGTCTAAAAAAGGTCCTCCTTGCAGGATTACTGTGGATTATTGTCTTAAATCCAAGGAGTATATCATTAATAGATCCATATGCTAAACTAACTGCTGTGGTGCTACCGCAGTCAACTTATCAGTCGGCGTCACGTTGCTCATGCCAGCTACTCAGATTTATTTCTGTTAATATTACACAAACCAGAAATATGAAGACACATAGATGGGTGATAGGAGTTCCTTTATAATTAAGGTTAACATTCAATGAAAAAAAGTCTGTCATGATCTCACCAAGACATTGTGTGTGTGCGTGTGTGTGTGTGTGTTTATATATCTTAAATAAACATACATGGATGTGTCTTGGTGTCACATTTTGCTGATTTAATTGAAAGAAATGCATGCTACTGTAGCCGTCCATGGGCAAGTGCACACAGTTTCTTCTTGGTTAAAAAAAGAAGACAGATACTTTACTGCTTTGTGTCATTAGTGGATTAGACAGGTCCAGAAACATGTGCAGTATTGATGGTTTTGTCCTGCTCAGATAATGAGTTTGGCCAGTGGATGGACACATCCCTGGCTGTTAAACATGTTAGTTATGTGTGTTAGGATGCATGTGTCCATCGATACTTGTGCAGTTTGATGCTCTTCCTTGCTGAATGGTGTCATTCACTGCCATATTGCTAAGTATTCAGTGGCTTATATGTGCCATGGGTATTACGCCACAAAAGGGTCGTCTTTTTAAGGTTAGGAAAGTAGCCTTGTAAACACAAGATTGCTGAAGTATAATTTGAGAGCCAATATTTCCTGTATCGTTGTGTTTGACGGGGAAGTGTGGGTCAGATCCTGCCCTTTCTCACCAAAGTGCCCTTGAGCAAAGCACTGTATTCCCATCTTCAGTAAGTGATCAGTGGTCTTCAGCATAGGACTGCAGTAATACTTACAGCAGAAACCAAAAGGTCGACATGACCCACATCACACCCTGTCAGCCAAAGTTGCCAAGGCAACAGGACAGAGACAGGCACTGAGGCCATTCCTGTTTGTCTCAGCGCCCGGCGACCTGCTAGCACAGCTCCATCTAGGAGATGGAGAGAATGAGACACAGACTCCCACTATTACTAAAATGAGAATGTAAATGCAAAAATGTTTTTTTTAATAATAGAATTGCAGCCAGTACTTACATCTGATACTGTGGAGTCTTTTCTTACAAAAGCTCTGGTTCCTGTGTGACTGAATGGAAAAAGCAAGTAATACCAGACCCCCAAAACTTACAAATAACATGCAATGGTTGGTTAACAACAATTTATTTACACAAATGATACAGCCAGTGGGAAAATGCACGGGTCAATCTAAAAAAATACCTATTGTCCTCGTCACATTTTTACAAATGAAAGATTATTGGTATTGTATCTGTCATTATCGGTCATTATTATCGAGCCTGGAATTCCATTTCTGTGCATCTCCTGTTATTGCAGTTAACACTCAATTACAAATTTTATAGCTGGGTAAGACATTCAATTATTATATGATAATGTATACTAGTTAAATCACCATCACGTTGAAGCTTAAGAGCATCAATAAGAGTTCATGTTATTCCTCAGTCTCAGACCACTGATATGGGACCTGATTTTAATGCTCTCAACCTTCATTATTATTCTCATTATTATTTGTATTAATCATTTTATTATTCTTTGGGGGTTACCTGCCATCTTTCTTTTTTTTCCTTTATCTTTTGTTTCTTATCTTTTTTTATTCTTGTTTTGCTGTCGTCAGGTGTGTTTCTTTTTTTTATCCCTGTTTTTATGCTCATTTTATGTATTTCCCTAATGTAAACATAGTGCTGCATTTCTTGTATGAAATTTGCTATACAAATACAGTTATTATTATTATGGGAGGAAGAAAAGCACTATAAGAAAGTACATACCATGTGACTAGTTGCAGTGCAGACCTCTTGCGGTTTGTTCTATGCCGGCTTTGATCTGGAGTGGAGGAGACGAGAGAGGAAGGGATGGAGGAGGAGAGGAAAGAGGACAAACAAGGCTAGCACAACAACCCACCATACCCCCGAACTGGGCTAGAGGCCAACTCATACAAGATGCTGATGTTAGACATTACACTTGATATTTCTTTGCTATTTTTAAAACTTTAAAGGATTTCGCTGTGTACATCGCCCCTGTGACAATGTGAAAAGCCATTAGGCCTAAACATTTAACATCTCTAAAATTCCCTATTTCTTTTGTAGAATACATGTAACTAAAATAATAATAGAAAAAAAACATTGTACATCATTAGGGCAGCACATGGCTCAGTGGTTATCAATGATACCTCATCAGGAAGGTCCTGGCTTTGAATCTGCTTCCTGCTTTCTGCGTGGAGTTTGCATGTTCTTCCTGAACGTTCAGTTCAGGTACATTGAGTTGAAAATGACAGTACAGTTCAAAATTTCGTGGTAATCCATCAAGTTGTGATCGACCAACATTGCCAAAATATTAACAAGTCAAATGCCATGGTTTTTGACAGCAAAAGGAACGACTGTGGTTTCAGTTTGACTTTAAGAGTCAGAAGTGCCTGTTAGAATGAGTCTGATTGTGTCTGTTTATGTTAGCCCTGTGATGGACTGGATCTGACAGGCTAGTCAGTCAACCAAGGACATCTCTTAACTGCAATCCTTAAAGAAAAGGACCACTGTTTTTTTTACGTTTTACACTCTTCAGTTCTGCGCTATATAAGGGGCCATCATGGACATTATTCACAATTACCTCACACATATAAGTGAAATGCTCTCACACACTATTGATTATCGCTGTCATCTAAAAAAGCTAGTACTTCACTTTCTAAAGTGTATATGGGAGCATTTCAGTAGTGTGTGAGAGCCTTTCAGTAATGTACAGGATATGAGAGCATTTCAGTTGTGTTAAAGAGCATTTCACTTGTATGTGTGTGAGGTTTCAGTGTAGTATGTCAGCGTATCATTTTTCAGTAGCGTATATGAAAGCATTTCAGTAGTGTATGTGAGAGCATGTCACTTGTATGTGTGTGAGGTAATTATGAATAATGTCCCTGCTGGCCCCTCATAGTTCTGTCTCAGTGCACTGCAGCCTTTCCTAGTACAGAAGGAATTGTCTTTTCCATGACATCCCCCAAGCTTCTTCCTTTGACACTTACATATAGTCAATTCATCTTTTTAACCTGCTTTTTTTTAAATCCAGGCATATTGATTGCCATGGTTACCTCCTACAATGTGACTGCTGCGAGGTCTGTTGGGTAATTACATGGAGCCCTGTCTTTACACAGTACATACATGTTATGTGCTGCCTAGTATTTCTGCTGCTCCCTTTCCCCAGTCTCAAGGCGATGGTGGTGTTTGACAAGCTTGACATGTGAAGACATGGTGACATTGTAAGAAAACCCCTGAATAATGTAGTGTGATAGAGAAACAGTTAGGAGTTGTTTAGAAAACATCTAACAAATGATGAAATATTGAAGCCTCTGCTCTCCACAAGCTCAATAACAAAGCATATGATAGAAGAAGAGGCTGCTCTGTTGTGGACGTATCTTCACCCCACATGGATCAATACTGCCTGAATGAGAGATTGAGGACACTGGGAATACTCAAGAACAAACCAGCAAACACATGTTTTCATGGCGCATGCCCTCCAGCATGTATCTGTTGCAGGGATGCAGCCTATTATTTCTCAAATGTTGAGCAGGCTTTCACTTAGTGTCCATTAGCCTACTTCTCTCAATGTGTATGTTTGTCCTAATCAACCAGATGACCACCAGATCATTGTGTCTTCTGGCAGATGAGAGGAAATTGACAAATAGATTTAAAAAGGGGTAGCAGCAGCACAACCAACACAGAGTAGGGTCTGTGTGTCTGGAGTCTACACAGCCATGCCTCTGGGAGGCATTAAACACTGCAGCAGTGCTTTGATCTAAATGCTAAAGTCAGCATGCTAACCTGAGCACAAAGACAATGTTACCTTGCTTATGTTTAGTACAACGTTCCCACTGTTCACCATCTTAGTTTAGCATGATAGCATGCTAACATTTTGTAATTAGCAATTCACTCGAAGTAAAGCTTTGATTTCAGTCACAATGGTAATCTCATGGTGGCACTAGAGGATAAGTTAGTGGATCAATTAATTAATTCATTGATTATTGACTTTTTTGATTAATTGCATTATTATATGCTCTTTAGCACTTTGCGTTTGCTCGCTGTCTATCTAATATTTAAAGACTTGACCTGCAGCTTACATGACCAGAAAATGGCTTCCTACAGAAAGACCTGCTCCTGAGCTCTGTTGACTACAGGATCATGTCCAAGCTGCATTGTAATTGGATTATTGATTGCTGTCTACTGCTTGACTGATACCCCAGACAAAGTCAACTAATCCTCTGATCTATTGTACTGCCCTCAGGGCCTCTAACGGAAAAGCAGCTATTAAATTACAGTATACATGCTCTTTGCCTTTTTTCCATTAATGGAGCACCAAATAGTTTTTGCTTTAGGTGCTTATGAGGTTCAGTTTGAGGTGCTGTGTACATGTTGGTATCTCGCTAATGGAAGATGTCAATCCTTTGCTAAACAGTGTAGGCCTCCATGAGCAACACAGTAACTCTATAGTGTAAAGACTCAGTAGGGTCAAATGCCTCCAGTTTTTATTGTTTTTTTATGCATTACCATTTTCTGCCATGTCAGCAAAGCAAATGTTTTCCTTTTAAAATTGCTCTTTGAAGTCAAAATGAATTTGCAAAAACACTTAAACACATTAGTTGTTAGCTGCTCTAGAGCTATGCCTCTAGGGATGCCAAAGTTGGCCTTTCTGTCAGTCCACCTCTTTGGTCCAGACTGAAATATCTCATCAACTGATGAATTGCCATGACATTTAGTACGGATATGTATGATGCCCAGAGGGGCGCCATCATGAGGTCAAATGTTTTATCTTTGCAGTGCTTTGTTCTAAGACCAATACTTCCAAAATCAGCTTTCTACTTTGTGTTAAGTGCTAGTTAGCGAGTCGTAGCATCCTAACACTTGACTGATTACGAACATAGTAAACATACCTGCTAAACATCAGCATGTTAGTGTTAGTCATTGTGAGCCTGTTAGCGTGCAGACTTTAGCGTTTTGCTTAAAGCACAACCTTACAGAGCCGTTAGCGTAGCTGTGAACCCTCAGCTGTGTGTGTAGTCAGTCAGACTAACATTATACTTCTTCTAACAGTGCTTTAAAGAAAGGTTGTTAGGTTGTTGAGACAAACTAACGTAACTTGCTGTTCAGAACATAGCATACTTAGAACTTCCCATTGTTGTGTGAACACACAAAAAGTCCAGGCTGGAAAACTTAAACATACATGTTTAAGGTCTGCAGCAGAGTACTAAATGTCATCAACAATACAACACATTACAGTGCAGGACTGTAAAGTACACTATCCCATAGCACATAACAGAAGAGTAAAGAAACAGAGCAGTCTGAGCCAGAGGGGTCCAGCTCTGCAGCCGCTGGGTCAGCTTCTCCCTCCCTGCCTCATATCTTAGACCCTTTTCATCGCTGTAATGCGTGTAATGAAGCGCTGTGAGGCTGAGAGTCCACTGCAGCAAAAATGTTTTTACTCCAGTGGAGTTATTACTCTTCCACTGTAGGACAGCAGAGGAAGGAATGGACGCTGACTCAGCATACACTGTCTGTTCAGACCAGCACAGCTTGTTTTATATGTGCACCTTTTAAGAGCACCTTTGCCAAGATACAAAGTGCCAGTGATTGAACCGTGCCATAATGTGAGTCTGAATGAGAAATTATTCATGTGCTGGCAGTGTGACCACGTAGAGGAGCCCTATCTCATCCAGTGTGACCTTGCCTGGGCTGCATTCATCACAGCATGCGTACTGATCACGGGCATCACCATCATGTTAAGCCTGCTTTTTATCACTTGGATTAAATGTAACAATAATAAAAATGACCATTTATACCTACCGTTATGAACACTAAATAATTTTTAGTGATTTTTATTGTTATTCCAATCAGTATCAGAATCCAATTCCAATCAGAATCAGTAAAAGGTGTATTTCCACAGTCAGTTACACTTATGAGGAATTTGCCTTGGTGATTGGTGCATACATAACAAATATATTAAACATTAATGTGAAATAAACAAATACAAATGGCTGTTTAACATGACAAAAAGGAGCCTAAAGAACCCTATACAATTCAGTTCAGTACTGCTTCTTACATTACTTGTTACATCCCTGGTTTTAACACTTACGTGTGCACTGCTAAGCCTTTCCCTGCTTTCCATTCATTGTCTATGTGAGCAGCCGTGCAATGCATTCCGGTAGTGGAGAAGCGGGACATTGAGTTGCCCGCTCCTCATTTGCATAAAGTTGAATCAAAATGCAAATGAAGGGTGGGCATCTCGACTCGCGACCTTTCAAAAACCCACAAAAATCTTTTAAACTGATCGTTGTTGCATAAAACGTTTTCAGAAACACATTCCGGTGAACTATTTTTGTACAAAAATAAGAGAAAGTTGCCATTATGTTTTGAAATCCAAATCAGGTGCAGCTATCGGGGTTGTAGGAGGGTGTAGCCTGTTTTCTTTGCTTGTCAGTGGTCATGAAGCCCACTAGCAGTTATCAGTTTCTCTGATATCACCATGCGAGCAGGGCGATCCCTGCCCTCAGAAAACCTCTATATGGACACAAACCAACCCCATGGTCATTGAAATTAGGTCTGTAGTTGCCCAGTGAGGACACTGATATCATGTTCTTTTAGCTCCCTGGGGGGAGTTTACTGTATGTTCCATAATTATAAACATAGACATGGTTGTAATTTATAAACTGATTGCCATATTAAGACTCAGTATATTTAAATAACTGCTTTTAGGGCAAAACTTGAATTAGTTTAAGATAAGATTTACTGTATTGATCCCAAGAGTAAAATTAAGCAAAGTGAGTATATAAATATTTGACCAAAATATATTTTAGCCAGCAAGAAGAAGGCATTGAAACGTTATTACAGCATTTGGACCCTCACACTGGGAAATACAATTTCCAGAAAATATAAATGATCAAATAAACTAACAAAGGAACTAAGAACAATACGGGCGCTGGTAGCTCACTTGGTAGAGCATGCACCTTATGTCCTCAGCAGGGGCCCCATCAGGTAACCTCCGGCCCTTTGCTGTATGTTTTCCCCTCTCTCCCCCCCTTTCCTGTCTATCTCCATATGCTCTCACAAACTAAGGCACAGAGCCCAAAATATAATCTTGATTAAATATGAAAGAACTAGAAGGAGAGTGCAGACCTCTGCCTTATGTCACACTGTTAATGCAGTGTGAACTTTCCCAGTTGGGAACACATTTTTCCTATTATGGTGACACCACATGAATGCAGCACAAACGCCCCATCTTGCAATTTTTAACAGAAGTAAAAAATAATTTATGTATCCCTCTGGTGACTCAGATCCCCTCCAAAATGTAAAGGGGTTCTTCCTTGGCCCATGCCACACCATCCACCAGGTTCCATGAAGATCTGACAACAACGAGCGGATCAACAAAACAAAAAAAAGGAGAAATCCGATAATAAAAAGGAATTATGGAGTGTCTTATGGAGGTTTTTTTGTATCTGGTGAAAATGTGTGTAGGGGGTGCATAGGGGGACACTGGACTCCTAACCTCAGTCTTACAATGGGGCCTGATTGAAATGCAATCAAACAACAGTCCTTTAATAAATAAGATATGTTAAAGCTTTAATTGTTTTGGCCCTGTGTCTAAGGTGTGTACTGGATCTCTTGAGGTTGTCTTGGTGATGATGTTGCGTATGATTGCATTGTAAGATGTTTGTTATATCGGTGCCTCCCCATATGAGCAGGAAAAGACTGTTGTGTTGGATGATATAGGGCACACGTTTCTGCTCATTTTTGTGTAAAGTGTCACAGTGGACTCACCACAAAACTGACTCTGCATTTAAAACCATAGAGCAGTGTTAAAGGTTCTCCCTGGCATTATTTACTCCTCATAGTAAATAATAAATAACCATAAATAACCAATAAATAACCATCCATTGAATCGTCACCATACTTTGATGTATTGTGCTTGTTTGTACATGTGTGTTTGTGCTGTAATCAATGTGTAATTGTACTTTTAATATTGAAAGTAATATATTCAGGACATGTTCTGATAATAATGATAATAATAACTATACATTTATGTGTATAGCACCTTTAAAAACAATAGTTTACAAAAGTGCGTTGACAGGAGGAATAAAGGACATACAAATGAATACACATCTAATCAACACACTTTGTAATAGTAAAAAAGAGATGGGTCAGCTCTAAAAGGATAAAATTACAACAACAAAAAGTTCAAAATGATACTAATGTTTTATGAATAAATCCATGTCAGGTTGAGATAAAATCACTTAGCTATACAACCTCACAGTAAGTAAGAGCTATCAAATCCTCCACAAGCTCTCGGCTTAAGTTGACTGTCTCTTCCTGTCATTTCCAAATGGCTGGGTCAGACAAGCTGCGTGTCCATGTGACACAGCGTTACAGTGCTGCAGAGTGAAAGCAGTAAAATAAAACTCATTTTCCATTAGTTTGTTGTCCAGCAGGACTGAATAACTTTGCATCGACCTTTATCTTGTGCCTGTGGTCAGTGCTACAGCACCCTCAGACACAGCACGTGAAAAATAGTGTCAAGAACATATAGTTTATACCCAGAATGTTCCACTGGAAATTCACTGGAAGTACGATGACCATTACCTTCCTCTGTCTCTGTGTTGGCGTTCTAACCTCCGATGGATTTCTGAGGACTATGGTTACCTGGTCCTCAGATCTCTGCAGGGTAAATCCAGACAGCTAGCTAGACTATCTGTCCAATCTGAGGACTATGGTTACCTGGTCCTCAGATCTAAAGCAAGGTAAATCCAGACAGCTAGCTAGACTATCTGTCCAATCTGAGGACTATGGTTACCTGGTCCTCAGATCTCTGCAATCTGAGGACTATGGTTAAATCAGACAGCTAGCTAGACTATCTGTCCAATCTGAGGACTATGGTTACCTGGTCCTCAGATCTCTGCAGGAATAAATCCAGACAGCTAGCTAGACTATCTGTCCAGTCTGAGGACTATGGTTACCTGGTCCTCAGATCTCTGCAGGGTAAATCCAGACAGCTAGCTAGACTATCTGTCCAATCTGAGAACTATGGTTACCTGGTCCTCAGATCTCTGCAGGGTAAATCCAGACAGCTAGCTAGACTATCTGTCCAATCAAAGTTTTCTGTTGACGACTAAAACTACTTCTGAACGTACACATGTTCCACCAAAACAACTTCCTTCCTGAGACTATTTTATAGCAGCGGCACCGTGGCTCTGTCTAGATCTTAGCCCCGCCAAAGACGATTGTGATTGGTTTAAATAAATGCCAATAAACCAGAGCCTGTTTTTCTCCCATCCAGGAATGTTGAGTGGACTAGTCAGACCCTCCTTTGCAGCGCTGTGGAGGAGGGTATGGCAATGCAAGACTGAGAAGGATACAACTTTTTTTTCATAGAAACATTGGAAATCCATTAAGGTTCTCTCTGGAAATATTTCATTGTGCAGAGCCCGTCCAGGTCGGAGCATGTAGAGCATGTAGAGCATGTAGAGCATGTAGAGCATGTAGAGCATGTAGAGCACGTAGAGCTGAAACAGCCGTCAGCGTGTGCTGGAGACGGGTGTCAGGTTGGATTCCTCCATGTCCTCCAACACGCTTCGCTCGCTGCCCTTTTAAAGCTTTTTAAGCACCTTTTTAATAGATTCTCCTTGTGATGATTAGGGTAGAAATAGTTCTGGACCAAAAAAACATTATTATATTATAATAAAAATGATATCCTGCCTTTAATAAGCAATCAGAAGCATTGCTTTCTATAATTCATTTATTTTAAATGAATGAATGTGTACAAATTGTAATTCCAAAATTTGTTGCAGTGGTTGCTGTTGTTTGGACAATTTTCACAAATTACCACGCAACATTTAATTTAAAAGCACAATGCTGATACTTTTTAACGTATTAGTATTACGTATTACATCACACTTTGAGCTTTTTACTGCAACACAATTGTATATAATTTAAGACAACTTGAGGAAAGAAGTGACTGGGCTTTGGTCACACTGAATACACCTGAATATAATATATATTAAACTTAATACTCCCGTACAGTTTGTAATTTTTGATTCTCAAAAGCAGTTCCTGAAGGTCACAATCTATAATACAAATCAAAATTTTAAGAAACAATTACACTCTTTTGCCAGGTATACTTTTTTAATTCCATAATCAGTCCATGTGTCAACTCAATCCTGTATACTATTATTAAACTAATTATTATTTCACATAATTGTATTATTATTTAATATTACACATTAGATTTATTTATTTAACATAGAACATGTATCATCAAACAATTTTCTTTCAGCAGAAAGACCGATCACAATCAGAAGATGTTTTATGGCCAAGCAGGTGTGAGTTTTGGAACATAACTATAAACACAGTGCAACAGTCAAGACACATAATAGAAAAATTAATATAGAGCTATATTAAAATGTATATCTGTTTTTAAAATGGAAGAGCTGTACAGTTTTAGGCAGCAATGTGCAAAATATTGACAAAAGTTCACGCTTTGAGCACACTTCCGATCCAATACTGGAATACTGCATGTCATTTTTACTGCCCGGTTAAAGCTCCAGTACCTCACTACTACAGTACATTCTCTCACTGCTGCGAGCCTTCAGCCCTGTCTCCGAGGAAATGGCCTTAGATGTACCCAGGGTTGAGTCCAAGCAGCAGACTGGCTTCAGTCCTGAATGCTTCTCCTGATGGGGGTCTAGCAGCAGGGCTCTAAGCCTCGGTAGTTCCCATTCATCATGCTTATGGCTGCTACTGTCATCAGCTGTTTCCCTATGATGGAATCCAGGCTCTTACCTTATTAAATTATTTTCAATTCAATTTTATTTATAGTATCAAATCACTTAAGAGTTATCTCGAGACACTTTACAGATAGAGTAGGTCTAGACCACACTATAATTTACAAAGACCCAAAAATTCTAGTAATTCCCCCAAGAGCAAGCATTTACGACAGTGGCGAGGAAAAACTCCCTTTTAGGGAGAAACCTGGGACAGAACCAGGCTCTTGGTTGTCTGATGGGGCCGGTTGGGGGGGGTATCCCCATGTATAGGGGACACAGTAAAGCGGATTGTGCCCAAAGTTTAAAAATATGGAGCTTTGGAGTATTTAAATAAGATTGGCTGAGATCCATCAGATTCTAATAAGGGAATCAAAAATGGCCCAAAATTCTTTAAAAACTATTTTGTTATTGCTGAAACAGGTTTTTAAATGGCGACCTGAAATAAAAAAAGGCAGGTTGAAACCATTTTTCTCTCTGACTTACTATATTATGGAGATTTTATTATTAGAAATGGACCATGTAAAAATAAAGATTTATTACAATCATTACATTCTTCACAGAAAGATTGACTGGCCCTCTCATTCTATCAGTATACTAGCGCTCACACACACACACACACACACACACACACACACACACACACACACACACACACACACAGAGTCCTGCACAGTGGCCATCATTGCCTACTAAAACCAACCAAAGCTAGTGCGTCAGTGGATCCAACTATTCTTACACTAAGAACTCATTTCCTGCTTGATTATTTATGATCCTGCCAGATAATCTAGTCTTAGATCAATTACGCTGTGCAACCTACGAGCCGCATATTACAGTGACAGTGAATAAATCTGCCAGTGGGAGACATGACACTGATGAAATTTAAAGTCTGTTGGCATGAATTCAATACTTAATCTGTTCCTTGAATAGAATACATTTCATCTCCGGTCAGGGGACTTAACCACAGAAGTGTGATAGGAAGCCCCATGCTAGCACATATTTAATAGAAGGGCTCTAGGAATAGACACTTTACAGTCTTGATACAGTGCTGCCCTCTGCTGAAAGATCAGGGAAATGCACTCTGTGTATTCACTCTTACATTTCTTCTTCTTCTTCACTTCTTGGCTTCTAGTTTCTGGTTGATGGACTGGGACTAAAATAAACTAAATTAAAATACTTGATTTAACAGCTGTTTCATTCCATTTTAAATGACTCACTTTGTTGTAATGTGAGCATTTTATTTCATGCTCTTTTTTTCTCTCTCTCTCTGTTTTGCAGGTATTTTATTTTCAACATTAGTGTTCGGTCCGGCCTGTGGCTTCATCTTAGGTTCTGTCTGTACCAAAGTCTACGTGGATGCAGTCTTCATCGACACTAGTGAGTTGGCAGTTTGTTTTTCTTTGTATTTCTTTAGATGCATCCTTAAATTGTGTTCATTTTTTATTGTAATAGTTATATTTGTATTGACCCTACTGGAATAAGAAAGAATATTTCAGTATTATACCACAACAGAAACACTAAGAAAGAATGAACACATTTCAATTTCTTCACATTGATCTATGAAATTTCATCTCATGCCATCCACTGTGGTAAATGTCCCTGCCTCTTGTCCAGGTAAGCTGGACATCACCCCAGATGACCCTCGCTGGATCGGGGCGTGGTGGGCTGGTTTCCTCCTTTGTGGTGCCTTACTCTTCCTGTCGGCTCTCTTCATGTTCGGCTTCCCCCAGGCGCTGGACGAGCAGGACATGGGACGGTGGAGGGAGAGTGAGCAGGCCATGCTGCCTTCTTCCCTGACCATGGATTACCAAGGCTCTAAACCCAACGGGGCCATTCATGGCTTTGATATAAACAGCGGACTCTCGGTTTGTGAGCATCTGAGAGGTAAGGAGAAGCACGGAGGGGAGGAGGGACTGAGGAAAAAAGGAAAATTCAAAATATAACATTAGATTTTCTTCTCTATTGACCCAGTGATCCCCCGGGTAACCCGGCACCTTCTCTCCAATCCGGTGTTCAGCTGCATCACGCTGGCAGCCTGCATGGAGATCGCGGTGGTTGCTGGCTTTGCTGCCTTCCTGGGCAAATACCTGGAGCAGCAGTTCAACCTTACCACCTCTTCAGCCAATCAGCTGCTAGGTAGGCGGATCATTATCTCGTCCTACTGGGGGGGACATTTTTATTGTTTTTCAATTAAACAAAAATGGAATATGATGACCACATTTGTGCAGCACATAGACCATTTCTAAGGCCAATCCCAGTAAATGACTTTGGAAATATTGAACATAACCTTGTCTTTTCCTCCCCAGGTATGACAGCCATTCCCTGTGCCTGTCTGGGTATCTTCCTGGGGGGGGCTGCTGGTGAAGAAGCTGAACCTGTCGGCTCTGGGCGCTGTCCGCATGGCCATGATGGTCAACCTGGTGTCCACTGCATGCTACGTCTCTTTTCTCTTCTTGGGCTGTGACACTGGCCCTGTTGCCGGTGTTACTGTAGCCTATGGCAACGAGTAAGTATCCAAACCTACTGACGCATTTTTCAAGAAACATATTCTATTTTACGCATGACTTGCACTACATGAGAGATGCTAAATAAATGCTAAAATACTCAAAATAATGCAATGGATTGCAACTTTTTTGATTAGATGTACAGTAGCTAAAGCTATTAGCATTGATACCATTTCTGTTTGCATTAATGCCTTGTGTATTAATGCAGAATTCCAGTCTTGTGTAAGAGACTTTGAGTTAGCCAAAAATCATTTTGTCACTATGAGTGACAAAATGTTCAAGCTTTGGAGGTTTTGTTGCTGATCTATGGATCTCCTCACAATAATTGTGAATTAACTGTAAAATATCAGCAGTCTTTAATATGATGTTTAAAATGACAGATGACAGACATTCAGTGTGTTAACTTGTTCGTAAATATAATTCCACACTGAATCACACAAACTATTTCTGCACTGCACTTTATGGGTTGAAACCTTAAAGTACAGTATATTGCAATTCTAGTGTTATGCATTTGACAGCTGTCAGAAATATTTGTGTTTACATCACTGGTTACTTTGTGCCGTAACTTGGATTTTCAACTGTTCAAGATGAGTCCCTCGTCGTCCATGGTGTTGTTGAGGTGTTGATTAGCTGGATGCTCTTGCTGCGTCACTTCGTGCCCAGCTCTTGAGTGAAAATAGACCTTACGCGTATCATTAGCGGAGCAGAAAGGCGCTTCTCACACGCTTCTCACTCGCTTCTGGGACACGCCAGGAGGCGGGTGGTGGATAATCAAGCCTTTATTTGAATGGCCGTGATTGGATAAAAAATCTTTTAGTGTGCAATGGTTCAATGCTCAACCCATAGAATGCACAATATAATCAAGAGCGGATTTACTATTTCAATTGAATGTAGGTAATACAAAAGTGAGAAGGAAAAAAAACATATTTGATTGTCACCATAGTTCCCGTGGTTGTTTCCACTTGATGTCAACGTTGTACATACTGTATGTATATTCCCTAACATGACCTTTGACCTCCTCTACAGGACATTGCTTTCCTGGCAGCGACCTGAGTCCGCTTGCATCAATAACTGTAACTGCTACACAGCATCAGTGAGCCCTGTCTGTGGTTCCAATGGAATCACCTACCTCTCAGCCTGCTTCGCTGGCTGCACCAAACCAGTGAGTGTAGAGGGCAACACTGACTGAGTGAGCTCTCTCATAATGGCATTGGACCCCAGAGAGCTTGAACTAAATGACAGAGACAAGAAGCACATTTTACATACATACATACATACATACAGTGCATACATACATACACAGATACAATACATCCAGTACATACATACATACATACATACATACATACACAGATACAATACATCCAGTACATACATACATACATACATACATACATACACAGATACAATACATCCAGTACATACATACATACATACATACATAAATACATCCAGTACATTCATACATACATACATACATCCAGTACATACATACATAATTCATACATACATACATACATACATACATACATACATACATACATACAGTACATACATACATAATTCATACATACATACATACATACATACATACATAATTCATACATACATACATACATACAAACATACATACATACATACATACATACATACAAACATACAGTACATACATACATTCATACATACATACATACATACAGTACATAAATGCATACATACATTCATTCATACATACATACATACATACATACATACATACATACATACATCTCCATATTTACAGGGGGATACCAACATTCTGCTCTCATTTCTTTGTCTTTGTGTTAGAACCTGACCGGCTGCACGTGTATATCCAGCACCAGTGAAGATGCGGTGGCTTTACCAGGGAAGTGTCCCAGTCCAGGCTGTCAGCAGGCCTTCCTCACCTTCCTTTGTGTTATCTGTGTGTGCAGCATGATCGGAGCTATGGCCCAGACACCCTCTGTCATCATCCTGATCAGGTAAGGAGACCGGTTGCTGTACACACACCGCCCACATGAGGGAGCTGTCGACATGTACGGCTGCTTAAAGGCAACTCAGTCATCTTTGGTACAGTGGTGGAATGTAACTAGGTACATTTACTGTACTACTGCACTACTGTACTTGTACTGTAATATTCTCCAAACTATACAGCTACAACATAAAGTAAATTATGCATATCTGTATATACTGTATATAGTAAGGTTTTCTGGTTTATTACAATTTGGGGCATATTTTTATACTTGTGGCCATATGTCAATAGATATGCATTATTATTACAGGTAGAATAATTAAGTCAGAGAATTATTCCTGTTTTCAAAAATAGTTTAGCAATTTGGGAAATTAACAAATATTCTTGCCATTCAACAAGAGTTATATTATATTTTACATATTTTCAGTGTATCTGTTATAGCATTGTTTTCATATTTTATTGTAATTTTGTGTTCTATATTCATGTTTGTGACTGCTGCAGTACTTTTCCTTTGTTGTTATTTTCTCTTGATATGTTTAATGAATGCACCAGACTCCAAGGCAAATCTTATTCTGATAATGATTAATACCACTCTTGTGTGTATGGTAAATATAATGCTACAGTTAACTGCCGCTAAGCTTAGCTTAACTGGATGGAGGAAACAGCTAGCCTGGCTCCGCTCTGTGTTTACCTCCAAATAAAGTGTTAGAAGTCTAAACTGTTGGGTTGTTTCCAATCTGTCTGATTTCAAACTCTGTTCCTAGATCACAGCAATAGCTGCTATGGTGTGAACAATGTCATAACTGGCCTAAGTTACAGAAATCAGTCCAAGTTTTATAGAAACTGAAATGAACTGGCTACTGGCTGCATTTGAGTATTTATTAAGTACAAAGCTTTTATGCCAATTCTGTCTGTTTTTAGAACTGTAAGTCCAGAGCTGAAATCGTATGCCCTTGGAGTTCTGTTCCTGCTCCTGAGACTGATAGGTAAGACATGTTATATAATTACAGTAACTGTCATGCATTCATATCCAACAAAAAACAATTCTTTGTCACATTCTGTACTACTAATGTCAACTGTCGCCCTGTGATTTTGCTCTGCGATGTAAATCTCAGAGCATTTTTTGACCTTGGTTGAAACGGAGCTCATCTGTCTGTCTGTGGGGATATAAAGAAAATTTGAACTGGTATGCTTTTTGAACTTCTGACCCACTGTCTCTCCACACGCTCCTCCTGCTCCAGGCTTCATCCCTCCACCTCTGATCTTCGGCATGGGCATTGACTCCACCTGCCTGTTCTGGAGCTCTGTCTGCGGTGAGAAGGGCGCCTGCATGCTGTACGACAACGTGGCCTACAGGCATCTGTACGTCAGCATAGCCATCGTCCTCAAGTCCTCTGCCTTCGTCCTGTACACAACCACGTGGCAGTGTTTGAGAAAGAACTACAGGAAATACATCAAGAACAGCGAGGGTTACCTCACACCCACTGAACTCTTCGCCTCCAATGTGACTCTGGACAATTTGGGCAAAGAGATCACCCAGAACAACCAACAGGACAAAGTTCATATACAACCTGGAGGACCAAGAGATGTGTGACAACATGGAGTCAGTTTTATAGTGGCTGTCTGCTGGCACTGCAGACTGGAGCTGAGGCTGTAAACATGCATCTGATCTGATTTCCTTTGGTGTCGTATCAGTAAGGGTCTTATCTTCTTCTCATATAAAACATCAGTCATAATGAAAAAACTGAAGAGATGTTTCTCAAAATGTTCTATATCCACATTGCACTTTTTTTACTAAAATACAGGTTTTGTTTTGCATTTCCTTAATTTGACAGCAGAGTAGAGATTGAGAGCAAACACGGGGAAAGTAACGACGTGGCGCCCCTGAAATCTTCTTTAGTTCAACTTCAGTTCAAGTTGCCGTCATATTAGGTTTAGGTTCATTAGGAGACCAGAGCTCTGTGAGAAGAAGAAACCTGACATTGTGGTTATTCCTTAGCTTTATTAGACAGTTCATGTTTTATTAGAAGGAAGTGCTTCTCAGGTCCAGATGCCAGATAGAAAAGATGACAGTCATCATAGTGGTGCGTAATAACTGATGCATATTTTAGTTCATGGTTGGAGTACTTTTCCAGACAAACAGAATATACTGTTGTAACTATAGGAAAGCCAACTACAAACTTATTAACAGACTTGTGTGTTCCCTCAATCAATTCTTTAAAAGTTTAACATAACGAATAGGAAAAAAACAGACATTGAACGTGCATTGACTAAAGAGGCACATCACACAAGAAGCAAAGGCCACCCAACAATTTAACAAGAACTAGGAGTACAGGAAGAGGCATAATCCTAGTAACATATTCCATTAGCACCAGAGAGGTCCCTATTACATGGCTACATGGCCTCAGAGCATCAGGGTCAAGGATAGACAAAATATGGACCCCAATTCATTTCTAACACATTACACAACGCCTGCATTTGTCTTTCATCATAATACACTTAGCAGTGGAAATGAATGGAAGATGTAGTTTTGCCAATAAATCGTATTTGTGCGTTTATTGTTCAATATCGTCTCAAAAGTGAAGATTACAACAATACTGATACAGAAACTCACTTTTTTTTGTCACCAGTGATTTTGGTAGAGTAGAGGTCACTGTGCCTCAAAGGGTGGATATTCCATTTTGGAACCAAACTCTTCAGTTTGAGTTGCACACAGATTAAAAAAGACAAATAAGGAACAGAGTCTTTCAATGTGATCTCCCGTTCTTGTTCTAGAGGTCAGTTTAGGACATTTGTTGGAGTTAGAGGAGTGTTGAGCCAGTATGTTCTAATTATCCCTTTACTGTGTCATAGTGTGGAGTTTTTCTATGAATGCTGGACGAGATTTGGAAACAAATTTTATGTTTCAGAGTCACAGAATGTTTTTGTTTTTTTAACATCACACCATTTTTAGAAATTAGGTGCAACTTTCCAAAGCAAAAATGATCTAAAAAGCAACAGACTGTGAGAGAGGATAGAGGAGTTTGGTGGCCCACCTATGAATAGTTGGACAATACCTACAGTACATGAGCTGATTCAGTAACTGAACCTGTGACATTTCAGTTACATGACTATCTCTCTATCCACTGATTTGACCGTACCACCATTATAATTCTGCCAGGAACACTCATGTCAATGACAAATGGAGACAGAAATATAGTTTGACTTGGTGGTGTAATTCTACTCCTAGGGGATGCCCCCTGCGGCAGTAATGCATGGAATACACAGCAACATGATAAATAAGCAGGGAACGTTGCAAATAAGACTCTCCAGGGTACATGTATGTACTAGGGCCAAAGCTGTTGGAGGCTGTGGGGGAGGAGGCCTTCGACAAAATAATCAGTAACAGCAGCAAAGCTCACATGAGTGTGAAGACATTTAAGTAGAATGCCAAGTCAAGGCAGTGAGACATGCTGATTGTGGTAGGCTAGCTGTCAGCAGACACAGCATAGCATGCCGCACAGTGTCCAGCCACAATTAGTTCATTTAAAAGCATGCTGGTAATGCATGCAATGATAAAAAATATATATATATATTTAGTATGTCACTAAGCTGCACAGACTCTGTGGTTTGGTGGTAATGGTTAAATGCACATTTAACTTCAATGGCCACTAAATTCTATCTAAGACCATGGAAAAGCTTTATAATGCATACTGCATTGTGATGTTGAACATTTTTAGCAAACCTCAGCTGACTCTCAATCACTCACACTGCAGTGATTGTCTTAACACAGATTGTTTTTGTTTTTCAAATGGTAATTTTGTTTTTAGGAATTCTATGGGATTCTGATTTCTGACATATCCAGTTTATAGAGAGAATATATTGTTTTTTCCTGGCTTACTTTGTAAGTATTTAATATGTTTTGCATCAAAAATATGGACCTTTGTCCAGCCACTCACCATCGCAATAGTCTAGATATCATCCCTTTGATGTTTGGAGGTGGGGGTTAAAGGAGTATTTTAACATTTTATAAAAAAAAAGAAAGGAAAAAAAAAGAATAAAAAACGAAAAGAAAATGAGAATTTCTTGCCGAGAATTAGACAAATAGATTGATACCACTCTCATATTTGAACAGTAAATATGAAGCTAGAGCTAGCACTAGCTTAGCTTAAAGACTGGAGATGGGGGCAACGTGCTAGCCTGGCTTTGTCCAAAAGTAAAAAAAAAAAAAAAAAAAAACAGCTACCATCCTAAAAGCAATTTTTATTATCAATCCATACAAAACTGTAAAAACAACTTGTTGTCTTTGGTGGTTGCCTGGCAACATTACAGAAGTGACAAGAGTCCAGGAAGTCACCGCACCGCCAAGGAACAGTCGTGCACACAACTCCTCCGTCAAAGTGAAAACGTGTCTGTTTTTGGACGGTTTAATGAAATTAGATATGAGGTGTTAAGAGATTAAGAGATGCTGCTAGGGTGATTTTAGTTCCAGAGCTAGGCTAACAGTTTCTCTCATTTTCTATCTTTGTGCTAAGCTAAGCTAACCAACTGCTGGTTGTACCCTACAGACATGAGAGTGGAATCAATCTTCTTATCTGACTCTCTGCAAGAAAGCAAATGAGCATATTTCCTAAAATGTTGAACTGTTCTTGTAAGTTAAAGTTCCCTGATTCAGTCTCATTTTATGCTGCCGCTCATGTTTTATGAGTAGTTTTTTTTGCAAATGGTGGAATTTATCTTGGATCCACTTTACTCATATGATGTATTTGGTTTGGCACTTCAGTGAACACAATTTAAACTATACATTGATAATGCTTCAGCATCATAAATAATAAAGAGAAGATGATATAAAATGGGGAAAAGAGACAGTTGTTAGAGAATGTTGGAGATCAACAATAAACCTTCAAATAACACGGAGCCATGCCAGACTAATGTCTGCTTGGTGTGATGGGAAGTAAGAGAGTATAAATACAGATTTTGTGAAAATTCTTAAAGATTTTTTGCTTGAAACAGTTTCCAAGCTCAAAACTTGACTGTCCCTGATGGGAGGTTTGTCTCCTAGCAGGACATTCAGGACAGCTGGACATTATGCTAAGATGTAAAAACTTCTAACGAGGAGGGTGTTAACTAACATTACCAGCTAGCAACCATATTCTCCTCAGTAACCCCCCGACAGGTGACACTGTCTGTGCTAGCTGTAACGTCCAGTGTGTTATAGTGCTGACTCCTCTGTACATATTAGCGCCATACAAGTGCCAAAGTGACACCATAGAAGTGTTCTGTAAAGTTCTGCAGAGGACTTTGTCTCACCACGCTGGAGCTCAGAGCAGGTCCTCCAGCTGTATGTAGCCTTTCTGTGATATCCCTCCTCTTACGTTAACCATATCATACAAAAAGTGTCCCAAAAACATATTGCCTATAAAATATTGTATATGGGTCTAGATAAACAGTAGGCCTATTATTTAAGATGTAATAACTGTTAATATGTAGGACTTTTCTACTAGTGAAGGTATTGTCTAATTTAGATTAATCTTTCTTTTCATCAGTGGCGAAGCTGATAGCTGTTTGTCGCTTTGGTCCAAATAAAAACAATACTTTGCTTGAAATAAGTGGCACCAATGTTAAGCTACAGCTTGACATTGTACAGTAGATGAGGTCAACAAACTTCACGGGTCGCTGTCCTGCACCTGTGCCTGGATATTAAGCTCTACTTTGAGACGTTATCTGATGTTGTGCCATATCAACCTGTGCACTGTAACGTTCAACACTCACAAAGAAAGAAGACGACGTATTTTAGGTCTGTCTGATGCGCTGGCAATGTGACAGCGTGCTTGACCTTGTATTCACCTGTGGCGACAGGACTGTTTGGCCTTGTGGTGAGAAAATAACTTTGGAGCATAAATGTTTTTTTACATCCTATTTTTCTCATTATTCTCTTTTGATGACCTTGCTTTGTGGTAACAGCAGGTTGATTTTTATAGCGGATCTTTAGTGACAGAAGTATGGACATATGAAGAGTTTACCGCCAAAATATAGACATTTCTGGGCAAAAACAATGTCCTGAGGTTTACCATTCAAGAGACATTTTGACATCGATGGACAGTTATCCTGTAAAAATGCCCATGATGTGTTTTTGTTGCTATTAATTATTTCTTACGATAGTCACTTTTTTTAACGACGGATGTTATTTTGGGAGCAAACTCTTCGTATGCAGATAAATAATCCTTGGGTCCGAGCCTTGAGGCAGCATGCCTCTGACTATAGTGAGACCATGTGCTAACCATGTGGTTCAGAGTGATGTGCTTATGTTGTGGGGGAGGGGGTTCGGAGGAACTTCATGACACTTGCAGGGGGACTTGGAAAAGAAAATGACATTAAAGTAAGATAATATCACCTATATTTTCAAAGCATCACTAAAGATTTTTAGATATGCTCTATTGCTTCTTTGATTTTTTTTTTTTCCCTTTAGAATATATGAATTTATATTTAAAAGCTTTATGTTCTGTATATTTCTTGGAAAAGATTACATGATTGTATGTTTATTGTAAATACATTAAATATACTATTTTTGTTTTTAATATGACATTTTCTGCCTAACAACTATCTGTTATTGTTATGATGACGATGATGATGATGATGATGATGATGATGATGATGATGATTTTGTAGTTAATCAGAGGTTTTCCCACCATTTAAATATTAGTCTACATATTGAACATAAGTCTGGAAGTAGTGATAAAAAGTCATAGTATAGTATGTCAAAAATAGTCTTAGTATAGTATATTGAAAAAGTAATAACAATAAAAAAGTTATAGTATGTCAACATAAGTCAGGAACAACATGCAAAGTTTCTGGCCTGGACATTAAACCATGGGTCTGAAAGAGATATATATTATACATTGTATAGTATGTCGAAAATAGTGAAAAAAAAGTCACAGTATAGTATGTCAACATAAGTCTGGGAGAACATGCAAACTCATCAGAAAAGTTCCCGGACAGGAGATTGAACCATGGGTCTGAAAAGAGATATACAGTGAGGAAAATAAGTATTTGAACACCCTGCTGTTTTGCAAGTTCTCCCACTTAGAAATCATGGGGGGTCTAAAATTGTCATCGTAGGTGCATGTCCACTGAGGAGACATAATCTAAAAAAAGAAAATCCATAAATCACAATGTATGATTTTTTTAACTATTTATTCGTATGATACAGCTGCAAATACGTATTTGAACACCTGTCTATCAGCTACAATTCTGACCCTCAAAGACCTGTTAGTCTGCCTTCAAAATGTCCACCTCCACTCCATTTATTTCCCTAAATTAGATGTAGTTGTTTGAGGTCGTTAGCTGCATAAAGACACCTGTCCACCCCATACAATCAGTAAGAATCCAACTACTAACATGGCCAAGACCAAAGAGCTGTCCAAAGACACTAGAGACTAAATTGTACACCTCCACAAGGCTGGAAAGGGCTACCGGGAAATTGCCAAACAGCTTGGTGAAAAAAGGTCCACTGTTGGAGCAATCATTAGAAAATGGAAGAAGCTAATGATTCTAATGACAGAAGACTGTCAATCTCCCTCGGACTGGGACTCCATGCAAGATCTCACCTCGTGGGGTCTCAATGATCCTAAGAAAGGTGAGAAATCAGCCCAGAACTACACGGGAGGAGCTGGTCAATGACCTGAAAAGAGCTGGGACCACCGTTTCCAAGGTTACTGTTGGTAATACACTAAGACGTCATGGTTTGAAATCATGCATGGCACGGAAGGTTCCCCTGCTTAAACCAGCACATGTCAAGGCCCGTCTTAAGTTTGCCAATGACCATTTGGATGATCCAGAGGAGTCATGGGAGAAAGTCATGTGGTCAGATGAGACCAAAATAGAACTTTTTGGTCATAATTCCACTAACCGTGTTTGGAGGAAGAAGAATAATGAGTACCATCCCAAGAACACCATCCCTACTTTGAAGCATGGGGGTGGTAGCATCATGCTTTGGGGGTGTTTTTCTGCACATGGGACAGGGCGACTGCACTGTATTAAGGAGAGGATGACCGGGGCCATGTATTGCGAGATTTTGGGGAACAACCTCCTTCCCTCAGTTAGAGCATTGAAGATGGGTTGAGGCTGGGTCTTCCAACATGACAATGACCCGAAGCACACAGCCAGGATAACCAAGGAGTGGCTCTGTAAGAAGCATATCAAGGTTCTGGCGTGGCCTAGCCAGTCTCCAGACCTAAACCCAATAGAGAATCTTTGGAGGGAGCTCAAACTCTGTGTTTCTCAGCGACAGCCCAGAAACCTGACTGATCTAGAGAAGATCTGTGTGGAGGAGTGGGCCAAAATCCCTTCTGCAGTGTGTGCAAACCTGGTGAAAAACTACAGGAAACGTTTGACCTCTGGAACTGCAAACAAAGGCTACTGTACCAAATATTAACATTGATTTTCTCAGGTGTTCAAATACTTATTTGCAGCTGTATCATACCAATAAATAGTTAAAAAATCATACATTGTGATTTCTGGATTTTCTTTTTTAGATTATGTCTCTCACAGTGGACATGCACCTACGATGACAATTTCAGACCCCTCCATGATTTCTAAGTGGGAGAACTTGCAAAATAGCAGGATGTTCAAATACTTATTTTCCTCACTGTATATACACAAGAGTGGAAACCACTAAACCATCTTAGCAGTTTCAAAGACAGGTTGAAAACAGACATTGCAGAGTAAGTCGAAAAGACTTAAAAAATAGTCATAGTATAGTAAGTCAAAAGATACTCATAGTATAGTTTGTAGAAAAAACTGATAAAAAGTAGTCAAAGTTTTGTATATAGAAAAAAATTATAAAAAGCCATAGTATTACTTGTTGAAAATAGTAATAAAAAATAAGCTAGTATGTTATGTCGAAAAAAGTGATAAAAACAATCATAGTGTATTATGTCCAAAAAAGTGATTAAAAACTTCATAGTAAAGTATGTAGAAAAACTTGATAAAAATAGTCATAGTATAATATGTTGAAAATAGTCATAGTATAGTATGTTGAAAATAGTTATAGTATAGTATATCAAAAAATAGTCATAGTATAGTACATCAAAAAATAGTCATAGTATAGTACATCAAAAAATAGTCATAGTATAGTACATCAAAAAATAGTCATAGTATAGTACATCAAAAAATAGTCATAGTATAGTACATCAAAAAAATAGTCATAGTATAGTACATCAAAAAATAGTCATAGTATAGTATATCAAAAAATAGTCATAGTATAGTACATCATAGTATAGTAAAAAATAGTCATAGTATAGTACATCAAAAAATAGTCATAGTATAGTACATCAAAAAAATAGTCATAGTATAGTACATCAAAAATAGTCATAGTATAGTACATCAAAAAAAAAATAGTCATAGTATAGTACATCAAAAAATAGTCATAGTATAGTACATCAAAAAATAGTCATAGTATAGTATATCAAAAATAGTCATAGTATAGTATATCAAAAAATAGTCATAGTATAGTACATCAAAAAAAATAGTCATAGTATAGTACATCAAAAAATAGTCATAGTATAGTACATCAAAAAATAGTCATAGTATAGTATATCAAAAAAATAGTCATAGTATAGTACATCAAAAAATAGTCATAGTATAGTACATCAAAAAATAGTCATAGTATAGTACATCAAAAAATAGTCATAGTATAGTACATCAAAAAATAGTCATAGTATAGTACATCAAAAAATAGTCATAGTATAGTACATCAAAAATATTCATAGTATAGTACATCAAAAAATAGTCATAGTATAGTATATCAAAAAATAGTCATAGTATAGTATATCAAAAAATAGTCATAGTATAGTACATCAAAAAATAGTCATAGTATAGTACATCAAAAATAGCCATAGTATAGTACATCAAAAAAATAGTCATAGTATAGTACATCAAAAAATAGTCATAGTATAGTACATCAAAAAAAAATAGTCATAGTATAGTACATCAAAAAATATTCATAGTATAGTACATCAAAAAAATAGTCATAGTATAGTACATCAAAAAAAAGTCATAGTATAGTATATCAAAAATATAGTATCAAAAAGTACATAGTATAGTACATCAAAAAATAGCCATAGTATAGTACATCAAAAAATAGTCATAGTATAGTACATCAAAAAATAGTCATAGTATAGTATGTTAAAAATAGTTATAGTATAGTATATCAAAAAATAGTCATAGTATAGTACATCAAAAAATAGTCATAGTATAGTATGTTAAAAATAGTTATAGTATAGTATATCAAAAAATAGTCATAGTATAGTACATCATAGTATAGTAAAAAAATAGTCATAGTATAGTACATCAAAAATAGTCATAGTATAGTATATCAAAAAACATCAAAAAATAGTCATAGTATAGTACATCAAAAAATAGTCATAGTATAGTACATCAAAAAATAGTCATAGTATAGTACATCAAAAAATAGTCATAGTATAGTATGTTAAAAATAGTCATAGTATAGTACATCAAAAAATAGTCATAGTATAGTACATCAAAAAATAGTCATAGTATAGTACATCAAAAAATAGTCATAGTATAGTAAATCAAAAAATAGTCATAGTATAGTACATCAAAAAAAATAGTCATAGTATAGTACATCAAAAAATAGTCATAGTATAGTACATCAAAAAATAGTCATAGTATAGTACATCAAAAAATAGTCATAGTATAGTACATCAAAAAATAGTCATAGTATAGTACATCAAAAAATAGTCATAGTATAGTACATCAAAAATAGTCATAGTATAGTACATCAAAAAATAGTCATAGTATAGTATATCAAAAAATAGTCATAGTATAGTATGTTAAAAATAGTCATGGTATAGTACATCAAAAAATAGTCATAGTATAGTACATCAAAAAATAGTCATAGTATAGTACATCAAAAAATAGTCATAGTATAGTACATCAAAAAATAGTCATAGTATAGTATATCAAAAAATAGTCATAATATAGTACATCAAAAAATAGTCATAGTATAGTACATTAAAAAATAGTCATAGTATAGTATATCAAAAAATAGTCATAGTATAGTACATCAAAAAAAATAGTAAAAATAGTATAGTACATCAAAAAATAGTCATAGTATAGTACATCAAAAAATAGTCATAGTATAGTACATCAAAAAAATAGTCATAGTATAGTACATCAAAAAATAGTCATAGTATAGTACATCAAAAAATAGTCATAGTATAGTACATCAAAAAATAGTCATAGTATAGTACATCAAAAAATAGTCATAGTATAGTACATCAAAAAAATAGTCATAGTATAGTAAATCAAAAAATAGTCATAGTATAGTACATCAAAAAATAGTCATAGTATAGTACATCAAAAAATAGTCATAGTATAGTATATCAAAAAATAGTCATAGTATAGTACATCAAAAAATAGTCATAGTATAGTATGTTAAAAAAAAATAGTCAAAAAAATAGTCATAGTATATCAAAAAATAGTCATAGTATAGTACATCAAAAATAGTCATAGTATAGTACATCAAAAAATAGTCATAGTATAGTAAATCAAAAATAGTCATAGTATAGTACATCAAAAATAGTCATAGTATAGTACATCAAAAAATAGTCATATTATAGTACATCAAAAAATATTCATAGTATAGTACATCAAAAAATAGTCATAGTATAGTACATCAAAAAATAGTCATAGTATAGTACATCAAAAAATAGTCATAGTATAGTACATCAAAAATAGTCATAGTATAGTACATCAAAAAATAGTCATAGTATAGTATATCATAGTATAAAAAATAGTCATAGTATAGTACATCAAAAAATAGTCATAGTATAGTACATCAAAAATAGTCATAGTATAGTACATCAAAAATAGTCATAGTATAGTATATCAAAAAAATAGTCATAGTATAGTACATCAAAAAATAGTCATAGTATAGTATATCAAAAAATAGTCATAGTATAGTACATTAAAAAATAGTCATAGTATAGTATATCAAAAAAATAGTCATAGTATAGTACATCAAAAAAAATAGTCATAGTATAGTATATCATCAAAAATAGTCATAGTATAGTACATCAAAAAATAGTCATAGTATAGTACATCAAAAAAAAAATAGTCATAGTATAGTATATAGTCATTAAAAAATAGTCATAGTATAGTACATCAAAAATAGTCATAGTATAGTACATCAAAAAAATAGTCATAGTATAGTACATCAAAAAAATAGTCATAGTATAGTACATCAAAAAATAGTCATAGTATAGTACATCAAAAATAGTCATAGTATAGTATATCAAAAAATAGTCATAGTATAGTACATCAAAAAATAGTCATAGTATAGTATGTTAAAAATAGTTATAGTATAGTACATCAAAAAATAGTCATAGTATAGTACATCAAAAAATAGTCATAGTATAGTACATCAAAAAATAGTCATAGTATAGTACATCAAAAAATAGTCATAGTATAGTACATCAAAAATAGTCATAGTATAGTACATCAAAAAATAGTCATAGTATAGTATATCAAAAAATAGTCATAGTATATAGTACATCAAAAATAGTCATAGTATAGTACATCAAAAAATAGTCATAGTATAGTACATCAAAAATAGTCATAGTATAGTACATCAAAAAATAGTCATAGTATAGTACATCAAAAAAATAGTCAAGTATAGTACATCAAAAATAGTCATAGTACATCAAAAATAGTCATAGTATAGTACATCAAAAATAGTCATAGTATAGTACATCAAAAATAGTCATAGTATAGTATATCAAAAAATAGTCATAGTATAGTACATCAAAAAATAGTCATAGTATAGTACATCAAAAAATAGTCATAGTATAGTACATCAAAAAATAGTCATAGTATAGTACATCAAAAAATATCAAAAAATAGTCATAGTATAGTACATCAAAAAATAGTCATAGTATAGTACATCAAAAAATAGTCATAGTATAGTATATCAAAAAAAAATAGTCATAGTATAGTACATCAAAAAATAGTCATAGTATAGTACATCAAAAATAGTCATAGTATAGTACATCAAAAAATAGTCATAGTATAGTACATCAAAAAATAGTCATAGTATAGTACATCAAAAATAGTCATAGTATAGTACATCAAAAAATAGTCATAGTATAGTACATCAAAAAATAGTCATAGTATAGTACATCAAAAAATAGTCATATTATAGTACATCAAAAAAAAAATAGTCATAGTATAGTATATCAAAAAATAGTCATAGTATATATCAAAAAATAGTCATAGTATAGTACATCAAAAAATAGTCATAGTATAATATATCAAAAAATAGTCATAGTATAGTACATCAAAAATAGTCAAAAAAAATAGTCATAGTATAGTACATCAAAATAGTCATAGTATAGTACATCAAAAAATAGTCATAGTATAGTACATCAAAAAATAGTCATAGTATAGTACATCAAAAAATAGTCATAGTATAGTATGTTAAAAATGTTCATATTATAGTACATCAAAAAATAGTCATAGTATAGTACATCAAAAAATAGTCATAGTATAATATATCAAAATAGTCATAGTATAGTACATCAAAAAATAGTCATAGTATAGTACATCAAAATAGTCATAGTATAGTACATCAAAAATAGTCATAGTATAGTACATCAAAAAAAATAGTCATAGTATAGTACATCAAAAAATCATAGTAGTACATCAAAAAATAGTCATAGTATAGTACATCAAAAAATAGTCATAGTATAGTATATCAAAAAATAGTCATAGTATAGTACATCAAAAAATAGTCATAGTATAGTATGTTAAAAATGTTCATATTATAGTACATTAAAAATAGTCATAGTACAGTATATCAAAAAATAGTCATAGTATAGTATATAAAAAAATAGTCATAGTATAGTACATCAAAAAAATAGTCATAGTATAGTACATCAAAAAATAGTCATAGTATAGTACATCAAAAAATAGTCATAGTATAGTAAATCAAAAAATAGTCATAGTATAGTATATCAAAAATAGTCATAGTATAGTATATCAAAAAATAGTCATAGTATAGTACATCAAAAAATAGTCATAGTATAGTACATCAAAAAATAGTCATAGTATAGTACATCAAAAATAGTCATAGTGTAGTTTATCAGCAGTTGAAACCACAGAGCAACCGTGCTAAAACTCTTACTACAGTAAAAAAAAAAAAAAAAGTGATAGATAGTCGAAGTATAGTATGTCCAAAAAACACCATAGTGTGTCGAACAAAATAATTCAAATGTCATAGTATAGTATGTCTGTTCATATTGTCTGTTTGTGCTAAGACAATATGATGCAGTTTGATATATGACCTGCAGAGCTATGCTTGTGACAAAAGGCTGTATTTACTTGGGGAATGCTTGGTCACATAGGGTGAAAGGTCACATTTTATCCTCTTGTCTAAATGCAAAGAAGATAAACCCTGACATCAGTTTAATTGAAATGTGCATGTGCTTTGCCATGATCTAATTTCCTGTCATCCAAGCCCTGTGGTTATCCCCGGGCCTCCCAGCAGCGGTTGGAGATAATAACCAGGGTTATGGCTTGACCGGTGGATCACCTTGTACCGCGGCTTTGAGGGAGCGATGGACGTGTTCGGGGCCAGGTCGCAGCGTTGCTTTTATACGAGAGCCAGGGCTGTGAGCTCTCCTGTTTCTCGAGTGCAGACAGGGTCTTGCCAGGGCCACGGTGCAGTGAAATGGAAAGCATGCCATTCCCTGTTCCGCTTGATGCCGAGTGACTGTGAGAGGTTGTGTCATGTTCCTTGGCTATTGACTCAATGACTTGGGTATTCATGACGAAAGCCTGAACTTGTGCGTGCTCTCTGCGTGCTGACAGAGAAATGTGTCTTCCACTTGTCTTCACATTGACCCGAGGACTCTGCTGAACTGACGTGTCCGCATCCCCAAAGTCTCACCTCCTGGACCCGAAGTAACCTTTCCACGACCTTGCCTGTCTTTCACGCTCTGTTAGCTGTGTGTCTGGTTCAGTAAACAATTCACTAAACTTGTGCTTATTTTTTTTTACTGACATAGCTACGGATTACCTGTCTGT
>JAEKDQ010000977.1:0-36409 GCA_026937815.1 Etheostoma perlongum
CTAAACTCATCATAATTGTATTTGGATTGATATGTTTCTCAATGTTGCAAACTGCATATGTACTACATTTTTTCTGCCCCCTCCCTCCTCCCCCTCACGAAAAAATGCTGTCATAAGATTTTCCCCGAGGCCTTTTAGCATTATCCACAGTCCCTCAGTTCCTTCTGAAGCCCATCTAATCTGAGGGCTGTAATCCTTTATTAGTACTACAACAGTCTGCTAGCTACATCTGCTGACCTGCCTGAGACCGCCCCATCCAACCCCCATCCCAACTCCTCCCAGGCCCCCAGCTACTCTCACCTCACAGGATCCTATTAGTTAAGTCCTGGGGCTATACAGCACTTTAAAGGATGTTGAAGGTAATCCGCACGCTTAGAGTTTTACCTCAGCAACCTTGCAGGTTCGTAAGCATCCTGACAATACACCATAAGTGCTAAGCCTATTAGCTGCCATTAGCTTCTAGTAGTGTCCTTTAAAAACACCTTGGGGATAAATCTGGGATGCAATCAGTTTTATGTGGAGCTATGTTGTGCGAACACAGTACCTGCCTCCACCTCTCAATGTCACAGCTAGCATCAACAAGTAAGAAGAAATGAATTTCACAATTACGCCTCTGTAATCTCTAAGTGTACTAAACTCTGAGCCTCCGGGTGTTGTGTAATGGCTATCGCTTCACATTCTTTCCACTGGGAATTAATGATTTACATTTTCATGTGTGATGCTGCTTGTAAAACAATGAAATGAGACTAAGAAATATGTTTGATCTCTGAGTCTCTCTCCTGAGTCTGCCCCTATATATCAAATGGGCTTGTAGCACTCCCCAGATTGTGTCTCCCATGTATCAATCAGCATTACATGTGAGTCAGCAAAGCAGCTGCCAGGTTTTCAAAAAGTAATATTGATTTTGAAAAAATACTTTTGAATGTATTTACAGAGTCATAAAATACCTACAACCATCTGGATGAAGAAGTATTTTGGTCTGTTGCACGATGAAAAAGTTTTTTAACCTGTTTCCTAAGTTGGGACCTATTTTCTAATTCAAACAAAAGATGAGATTTTGCAAAATTGTATCATCATTGACATCAGCAAAGGGCTTTGCACTTTGAGGTACATTGTTTTCAGCTTATCTTTATGCTACTTTTGAAGTTATTTTAATATTTCTAATGTATGTATTTGGTGGTTTAATTATTTGTATGTTGTAAATATCTGATCAAACAATATTTAGTCTGTTGCACGATAAAGATTTTTCTGTTTCTAAGATGCATCATTTTGGTAGTATGTGCTAAGCAAAGATATTGATTTTGCATATTTTGTATAGAAAACGAAATATTGGAAAGCAACATTAATATACTTATGTGTTGAGTTTGATAACATTTTGTCAGTACACAAATGTTGGGAACTTGCTCAGTGAGCTGCAACAGGAAACGCCATACTGTATACAAATAATAGAACCATAAACTTAACATATAAAAAATAAAATTAAAGAAAAGCTAAAGATAAAAATAAGATTAAAATACCTTAAATTCAGAGAATAGTTTGCTGATACGCTACTGATAACAAAATTTTTTGTTTCACATTTTTGATTGAGCAAATTGGAGCAAGGAGCTCTGTCTCCCATCTTTGTTTGATTAAAATAATGTTGCAAATATAGAAGCTTTTTCTCATTGTGCAGTGGGCAGAATATTTTTTTAATGCAGATGGTTAAAGAGCTTTTTTTGGATTCTGTAAATACCCTCATGACAAAATGGGAAGTGTTAAACCGCCTTTTTTAGAATTTTTATTTTTTAAAGAGTATTTTGTTTTATGGAAAATCGCATGCTTAGCTCTGTGACTCTAATGCAGAGGTAACACATGAGAAGCACAATGTGTTGTGTGAAGACTTGAGGAATTCTTTGTTAAGGCCTGTTTGATCCTGTGCTATTTTATGGGGGTTTTAATATAAGTCTTTTTAAGTAAAAGTTATGAACTAGACTTAATGCTGTAACACATCTCTAAACATAACCCCTCAAACTTCTACAGAATTTTGGACATGGAAGATTCATGGCATTTCTTGTGAGTGAAATGTCATTACAGGGAGTTCTGTTCATTTCTAGACAACAGAGGCCACACCGCAGCTGCCAAATCTGCGGATTGACTTTTGGATTTGCTGTTGCCTGGTTAATCTCATTACACACTAAGGGAAAAATTGCTGACGGCTTAGATGGAGCCCTGAGGAGGGTCAAATCAGACAAGACAGAAGCATTGTCTAGTCTCTTCTGTCTTCACACAACATACACATGCTAAAGCCATGTTATATGCTGTTAAGCCAGGAAGAAGCAGACAGATTTTTATGAGAGTTGTAAGTGGGCTTAGGCTCCAGGTAGTTTTGATTAAGAATTATTTGCATGTCACAACTCGTATGACAAAATGCTAAAAGATAGCATTAAGATTTAAAAGATAAAATTAAATAGCAATCAATAGAAATATATATAATGAAGTAGACACAAATCATCACAGTTGATAAGAACCACAGAAGACATCTATCATGTATTTTGAAGCGTTATGTTCATTTTCAAAAAGTTGTTTTTTACAGAATCTACGCTAATTTTAAGGATAATTATGCAGATTTTCAAGCTGTTGTTTCCAATCACATTGACCCTTAGATTAATCACTTACTGATCCTTTGATACAGTTTGCTATTATTATGGATGGAAAGATTTACCATTTGAAGGTTTTGCATTTTTTATAAAATTGTGATGCAAATATTGAGCTATGTGCATTTTTAGGTTGTTACTGTTTTTTTTTGATCAAATACTGAGGCACTGAAAGTAGACTTACAACTAAAATACAACCCAAAACAACTAGTCAAAAAGAAAAAAAATACATGAGGAGAATCAGAAATATTGAAATCATGCCTTTAAAGTTTTAACAGACTTGCTTTTAAGCTTGAACCAGTGAGCAGAGCTTGGAACTGGTTTTGTCCCAATTCAGGTAAACACAAATGTGAAGGAACAACCTCTGGATAGTTAACAGACTGTCTTTCTACTGTCCTTCTTGACTACTGAGCACAGTCTGCTGTCAGCTAACTGCCTTAACTAAAAAAAGACCTTTAAATACCGATTCATTTTCATCATTAGATGGCCTTATCTCCTGCAGTAAGTCCTCCCCTCAGTCTGACATCACTATGATCCCCCATCCAACTGCTTGCCGCACCTTGCAACTGATGTGTAATTACTGGCAGCACTGGTCCTAAGTAGCATGAGGTGCTAAACCTCTTCAACGCTTACCTCACTAATCCCTTTTGTTAGCACTTTTAGACCATAGTTAAGACACCTAAATGCTTGGCCTTTTCCAGTGGCAAAAAGTTCAAACCCTCCTTAACTGCTCTGCGGCCACATGCAGAGAAGCATGCTGGTTATAGACTTTTAACAATCCAACAGATCAGTGTTGTTTAATTCTTCATTTGTAGTTTTGGGGTGAGAAGAATGTTGCTCCCCCATAGTGCAAGGGGTTGACCCAAACATGCTTGGTGGTAATTTGCTTTAGAAATCCGACTAAATGTTGGCCGGATGATCCTCTCTCAGACCTCTTAATCTAACAGTTTGTGCTCACCAACCGCTAAAGCAAAGGGGCCATACACTTCTTTGAATGGTGTTTTATTTAGTGCCAGGTGGGCAGAAAAGGTGTGACAGTTGGTGCTGAGTTTTAATGTTGCTAAACAGCAGACATGATATAAAAAGGGGGCAGTGCAGTGTTTCTATCTGCTTCTCACAGTCTGAAGGAGAGCAAAAGATCCTGGAGAGTTGAGTGAAACTTGTGGTCAGTGAACCCCTGTCTTGTTTAACATATACGTACATACAAAAATAAACTCAGTTTATTATGTACACCAAGCTGTAGGATTATTTTGGAGGTTGCAGTTTGTGGTACTGTTGAACCGTTTTGCATTATACTGACAGGTGTGCTATTATTAATACACCACAAACTACATCCTATAAAAATGACAGATGAATCCACACCTCTCACGATTCCAGAAAAACCTTCATGAAGGTAAAAAAACAGGCAGTGACTAGCATTGTAACAGCTCTAATTAGTTGACATATAACAAGAAGGGCCATATTACAAGATAAAACATGAGGTCATTATTCACCCAAGTCCAATTATATTATATTTTCCGATAGGGAATGTTTACATGCTTGCCATGAAAGCCTTTTGGCTATGAGCAGCTACACATACACACACACACACACACACACACACACACACACACACACACACACACACACACACACACACACACACACACACACACACACACACACAGTATAGTTTAAATATATAGACATTTATATACAATTTATCTATAGTTAGTGAACCTCTGAAACCTGTTCCCTTTGGTCAATTTAATCTGTTTTGTTAACAAGCCCCTTAACTATATTTTTTTTATTACATTCACTATACAAGCACAGTTCCTCAGATAGTAGCTTGTCAGTGTAGACAAGCCTTAGGTTGATCATTTTTACTAAAAGATTTTATTACTTATTAAAAGAGACGAGCATTAGGACATCTACACCATAATTTAAGAATCTCCTGAGTAAGCTTTTTTATGGGATTTCTGTGTCCTTCTTGTTTGCACCTAGCATTATAGAGTCACAGTGAGGATCAGAGCAGGTTTAACTTCCAGAAACAGGCCCGGCTATAAATTCACAGAGTCTGTGCAGACTTCTGTCCATCTTCTAATTGCTGTGACAATTTCTGTCACAGCAATTAGAAGATGGACAGAAGTCTGATCTCTCTTCCTGTATTTTCCCTCAGTGAATGACAACTGTACCACATTGCTGTAATCCCTCAAAGGTGGAAGTCTTTTACGCTTAGTAGAAAATCTTGTTTAGGTCTAAGGAGATCCTGGGCAGTAGGATTCTTCCGCGACAAAGAATCCTGAAATAAGTGACCATGCCTTAGATCTTGGTTTTCATTAAGGAAATACCTACTGACACAGTGAATGTCTTTAATGCAGTGATGGAAGAAGTAGTGGTATCTTTTTATAAAAGTAAAAACGTCTTTTTCATTCAAGATTTCACTTTAGTATACAAAAGTATAATCTATATCCTTGACGTTCCACTTCCAGAATTGCTCTGGTGCTGCAGGAAATTCCGCCGGATGCATGAACTTAATGTTTCTCCAAGCAGTTGAAATGTTAAACCTGCTGTATTTATGAGATTATTATCTGCCTCAGATCTCTGCATTGTAAATTGGAGACAGCTCGCTAGACTCTGTCCAACATGAGTTTTCTCTCTCGCACGACTATTTTACAGCATATCTGTGTAGAGTTTAGCACCGCCCATGACACTCAGATAGGTTTAAAGAAATCTTAATAAAACAAAGCACGTTTTACCCCCGTTTGCACACACATGGGATTAAGCCGTATCTCTTCTGCCTCAGTCTGTAGATCGTCTGGCAAGCTAGCTCTGAAAAAAGTAATACTTTAAAGATAACAAATCACTGTAAGTAGCTATTACAATAAAACTCATTTTAGTTTAGCATGTTAGATGCTACCATGTGCTAACCTAGAACTAAAACTTAAAGTACAACTGGAGGCTGATATAATGTCATTAGTAAAAAGGATCAATCATCAACGTTACAATTAATCCTGATATAAAAATGAATGTCTGTAAAATGACATTAGTAATCAATCTAAAGTTGTTGGGATTTTTCACTCAAAACAACCAGTAAGTTGGGCAAGTTACTTCCAAATGTAATATATTATAGATTACTATTTACTGTCAATTGAAAATAATTGCACATATATTACAATATTACAATACTAATGTTTCTGAATTGTAATGTTTTTATGCTATTTCTTTTGAGTTACTTTCACCAAAATTACAGCAGAAGTATGACGTGGCAGGAAGCTTCTGGGAATTTCACCATGGATCAATGAAGTCTCATCTTTATCAACTTTAACACATCATAGTTTATTCATAATATTTTGTGTGAGCAGTGAACATGCAATATAACGAAACTATAAATACATAGTAAGTAAAATGTACAATAGGCTTATTTGACTCTAAATTGTGGTGGAGTAGAAGAATGGGAGCAAAAATACTCAATTAAAAGTACCGTACAATGTATTGAAGTAGTCTACGGTATAGTTACTTTCACTGCTGATAAAATATAAGCTAATGATATTAAGGCATGCCTAAACACACTCCCAACATGTTTATATTTGTCAGTTTCTGCAGAAGTTGGCCTAACTGCAGGACACTTGGGGAAACTGGTAGCCAGGAAGCTAGTAGGCTGAAGAAAGAGGCAGGTTGGTGGCTGCTATTGACATTGACGTAGGCCAGAAATCCATGGACCTAATAGTTTACTTTGAAAGGGAAGCCACAGTTTAGATGTAGTGAAATGAAGCGATAGCCCAGTTTGGAACAGAGTCCTTTACCCAAGGTTTTTCTGAAACTTCACAAGCTACCATCAAATTGCTCTCCTTCTGGCAATCACTGATAGCCTCCCTCCACCTGGCTTTTTAGCTCCACCAGGTCACACATAGGTCAAAAGTTCATCGAAATCTCTGCTGGTCCATATTGTAATAGATTATTTGTCAGGTGGTTCAGAGAACATAGGACCCAAGTGTATATCAGCGATAATTGAGGTTGAATATTTAATAATACACAATTTGCCAAAGAAATGAGTCCTGAAGATAGCAGGCAAAATACAAAAACAGGCAGAATCCCAAACCGAACAGACAGAATCACAAACGGGACAGAAAGAATCAAAACAGGAATGGCAAACACAGAAGCAGTGACAAGCAAAATCTACTAAAGAAAACAATGAATCTGGACACATGACAGACACCAGAGACTAAATAGAATAGATAATGATCGGAAACAAGAGACAGGTGACACAAGGACTCAGAAATGCAGGGGCAGATAATCACAGCCGTGGAAAACAAGGCAGGAGTAAACAAGACATAAAAAAGAGACTACCAAATAAAACAGGAAACATAACCAAAAACACAATCACAATATTTAAATGGTTAGGGCACACCTAGGAACGCCGCTGCAAAGTGTCGGCTGTCTTTTCTAGCTTAATGACTGTAGGGTCAGGGGTTGACAGCTACATCAAAAACCATCTCAGTAAGCACAGGCTCACCCCATGTGCTTTGTCCTGAGCCCCCTGCTGTTCGGGGCCTGCTGACCCATGACCGTACCTCCAGGCTTCACAACAACTATTGAGCTAAGTTCGGTGAGTCATCTGCAACAATGATGAGACTACATACAGGAAGGATGTTGATTCTTTTAACTTTTTTATTCAGTTCACAGTCTTTTCTCTGACAAAACAAAAGAGATGGTGGACAATTGGAGAGGCTGGCAAGTACCATATGCTGCTGACCATTGACTAATCCTACCTTCCTTGTCTGGCAGCTGCAAGGAACATAAGAGACAACGGCTTGCACAGGATTGCAGGACGACGCCCAGTAAAATTATTGGTGCCCCTCTTCCCTCCTGCTTGAGTTGTTTCACCAACGCTGCGCCACAGAGCCATCAGCATGATAAAGCCCCTATTACCCCTGTTCTCCCTCCTGCTATCAGAGTAAAGGTACAGGAGCATGAGCCCCAGATCCAGCAGGATGCTCAATAGCTTTTTTTCACAGGCAGTGAGGATTGTAAATAGACTGCTCCCTGCCAGTGCCCCCATACCACACCACCTTGGACCATGATCTAGGTCTAAATGACTGTAATGCACATTGCCACTTTTTCATAATCTATGCTTGAGCACCATAATACTTTAACACACTTTGTCATGAATTGTTTTTAACTGTCTTTAAATGTTTTTTTTTTATCTAGTTTTATATACTTATTCTATGTATTTACATGCTGAAATGTTTTATGTGTAGGTAAATTATTTTTAAAAAAATCAATTAAAAACCTAGAAAACCCTCTAGCATGGAAACATTAAAAGTCTCATACAGCTGAAGTGAGACAGTGTAACAGTCAGTGCTTCAGTTTACATTAACTGCGTAGAGATTGGTTCGGGTTTGGACACATGAAAGAGCCGAGCTGTTCAATGTCACTATCCTCACCCCCCTCTGCTCTGTTTCCACCGGCTCTTCATCCCTTGCTGCCAAGTTGCTTTGTTATTTGTGCCATCTGCTGCTGTGAATGTATATTGAAATTTAAAAGTGTAGACCAATATAAGACAACTCACTTTTTTCAGACATATTTCCAGGCTGAGTATTTGGGCCATGTAATAATCCTGAAAACTACACAGTCAATGAGTTTAAAGATGTACATTAGTTGCAGAAGCTAGTAGCACTATGCAGACTCATGTGCTTCTACTAAGTAGCTTTAAAACTTGATAATAGGTACATAGATTTAGAGGTAACGTTGATGTAAGTTTGATATAGTGCTACATGTTCTATTCAACATTTGTTGTCAAATGAAATTAAATGATTGCTAGTAGTATTCAAAGTTAGCAGTCTGATGCCTACAAAGCATGAGCAAGTCAGCCATTTTTTTGTCTGTACAAAATTGAGATTGAGACATTTTGATCTGGTACTAATAAAAGTGGATTGACCAACATTATTATCCAAAAATTCCTTTACCATTCTACTGTAGTTATCGATAGCAGAACAGTTATCTAACTTACACAACCTGTCAATCAGATGTTTTCTAGAGGTTTTAAATAGAAATAGTCAGGTGCAAATTTTTATATATTTCAACACAGCCTCTAGGTGTAAATTTAATAATGTGAAATAAGTTAATATGAATATTGAGCTTGGCCAGAATAATTATTAGGTGTGAATCTCCTGGGCAGTACCCTTTCACCAAGGCGAACTTGCCTTGCGTTTGAAAAAGCAAACATAATGTCTACTGAATGTTAGAGGCTGAATCTACCTGACTTTCAGCTTAATATTGTGTAAATGGATTAAAAAGTTAGACAGGGCTGACAATATGGAGAAAAATCCACAGGCGAGCAACAATATTGCAAAGATAATGTAGGGTTGACTGTTGGTGCTTTCAAAAATACATTTTTACAATGAGACTTTAGATATAAATACGTGGTAAACAGTTTGAAGTGATAAATACTGACTATAAGCTTACATGCATGCACAAACAGTGATAATAATAAATTGCAATTTTTCAATGATATTCTTCAAAATATTTTGTACCATTGTTATCAGTTGTGACAATAAAACTTCTGTCTTATATTATTAAATATTATTGGTAACACTATTAGCTCAAAACAAAGATTTTAAATATATATTCCATCCAGTAAATGACCGTAAAATTGCACAATTCAAGGAGATGTTAATTTAAGCTTGAGTATTTCAACTTCATACTTGAACTCTACTATAGTTCAGAGGGAAAATGTTGTAATTTCTTCTTTTTTTCTCCACTTCATTTATTTGACAGCTGAATTTACTTTACAGATTCAGACTGTACAGACAAAACACATGATCAAGTTATAAAATGTGACAAGTAAAGGACAATTGGAACTATCCGACAGTATATAAAGTATTTAAAGTGTGCTCCATTGTTATCGCATGACAATAAAATCCTCTGTCTTAAAGCATCAGTAATAATATTCACATAATATAACTGTGAAAGATAGCTCTGTCCAACAAGCACCTTTTTACTTTAATACTCTTAACTACATTTTGTTGTTAATACCTTTGTGTTCGTATATTTAACTGTCTGTTTCTTTTCAGCATGGGATTCATTAAATCCGTCATTGGCGTTGCTTTGCAGAAGACCCTCTGAGCTCAAGCCAAGCTGCAGAACTAATATTGAGAGTAAAGACCCCTACTATTACATCCTGAAAGATTACTATACTTTAACCTGTAGTTGGCGGAAACTTAAACAATACTTTATATGTGAAAACAGACATTTTTGAAAAACTTTATTCTCCTGTTCCCCCAGACTCTGCCATTGTTCCTTACTGGGTGCTGTCCACCGACTACGACAACTTTAAACCTGGTCTACAGCTGCATCAGCCCCGCCCAGGGCGGTTCATGCAGCAATAATGCTCATATCCTGAGCAGGCAGCCCACCCTGCCTGAAGAGACAATCAAAGAGCTACAGGGGCACCCCTGTCCTCTTTTTGGAGTCCGGAGTGGATAAAAGCTGCTCACCACCGATCAGGATGCAGCTTACTGCAGCGCCATGAACCAGTAAACAGACTGGCCAAATAGTCTCTACAGATTGTGGGCATTGTGGTGGCATTTGATTGTACTTTCAATGTTTGTTTCATGCTAAGCCAATGCTATAAACATATTTCATCAGCATCTGTGGGCCTCTGTGCTAGTCTGAATACAACGTTGATAATAAAAGTAACTGATTGTTACCTTGCTACTATTTTTGCCTTACTGAAATGAGACTTTTGTTATACCCAGCAAAGGCATAAGTTTTTTTTTCCTCTGCTTAAAAAAAAAACATGGAATTAGATCTGAAAGCGTGGAAGTCACCATGTCCCTAATTAGACTTAATACACTGTATAAAAATGAATATCCTACCAAATCTTTTAAAATCTTTTTCTAACCTCTTCCAACACCAATCCCAAAAAGGCCTTCTTTAAAATTTTGATAGAAAAGATTTAGATTAGAGCTGTGAATGGCAGTTCCCACAGTCAAGCTTAAACACTGAACTAAATCTCAATAAGGCTTATTAAAAAAGTATTTTTTTTAACTGAACAGTCCAGCATTTGTAGTTAAGTCAGCCATTTAACCCTTTTCAACAATAGAGGGTACCAGCATGACCAGTGCTGAAAGTGGCTTTATCTATATAACTTTAATCATTCTTGCTTTTTTGTATGATAATCCATCTACAGTTGTTGAGATTTTTCACTAAAAACCAAACATATCAGCCTTACAGTGGCACTCCTCGAGTAATGTCTATAGGGTTACCAAACTCAGTAGGGTTCATCTTCTGGGGCAACATAAGTGTCCGCATAAAAATGAGACCGAGATATTTTTACTCAGCACTAAAGAAGTGGACTGACCAACATTATCCAAAAACCTATTTGAACAATCAACTGTAGTTATCAATTGCAGAACAGCTATCTAACTTTTTACAAATCCTGTCATTGAGATCTTTTTCTGCAAGAGCAGAGGCTTTTTTTGAAACACCAACTTTTTTCAAACATATTTGCAGGCTTATATTTTGGCCCATGATATTAATCCTGAAACAACATTGATTATTAACTAGGCAAAATGTCAATGAGTTTACAGTTGAACACAGTAGCAGCAGCATCATGCAGTGTCAATTTTTATACCAACTGTCACTTCCATTTGCAATCGTGAAACCTGAGGATGGAGTTTTCAAATGAGGAGCTCTAGACTTTAGATAAGCACAGAGATTCAGAGGTAATATTACTGAAATGATTGATATGGTGCGTTTTGTGTTCTAGTCAACCTTGTAGTCAAAATTGAATGAATTGAATCGTTTTATTTATTAGCCACTATCATCTAAAAAATAAACAGTGAAGGATTTGCTAGCTACCATTAGCTTAAGTCAAAATAGAGGAGAATTTCATTTACAAACACAAATGTCAACCACAAAGTGGCACTTGAGGAAAAGTCATGTCACCAAAGTCATTAGTGTTTATCTTCTGGACAACATGAATGTTCAGGCCAAATTGAGATTGAGACATCTGCACTAAAGAAGTGGACCCACCAACATTATTATCCAAACAATACTTTAACATCTACTGTAGTCATACTAGAACAGTTATCTAACTGTTACACAACCTGTCAATCAGATCTTTTTTGCCAGAGGCCTCTTCAAATAGAAAATGTGAACAGGTGCCAATTCTTACACAACTTCCTCAACACAGTATCAGTGTAAATTGTCAACGTGAAATATGTTTACATGAATATGAGGCCTCAAGCCAATCTCAAACCTCTCAGAATCACAATCCTTATTGGTATCACCAAAACAATTTCAATTACAAGGAACTTGCCTTGCTGTTTGGTGCATACAATAAACATGTTACTGTAAGAGGTTGCTCCCACTGAACGAGGAGGGCTGAATCTACCTGATTTTTGTCTATATTTGCTGTTCAACTCAGATCTTGGAAATAGAACAAGGGCTGAATATGGAGAAAATAAGAAATCCATTTATATTCTTGACCACATATATCGATATTTAAAATAATGTAGTTGTGACTATTGGTCTTTCACAAAAATATATTTTTACAGTGTGACTTTTAGATAAATAATGTGGGTAAACAGTTTCAAGTGACATTTTTGCATGTTTAAATGCATGCACAAATAGTGTGATGTTAAATAAATTGCAATTCTTCAAATGATATTCCTTCAAAATATTTTGACATTTTTGTGAGAAAATTGAGTTATTATTTGCTTGTTATTGTCAATTTAGACAACGTAATTGTATATCACAATATCTCAACTTATGACTTCATCACTTAATGCGATTCCATTATAGCAGATAAATTATTATAGTAAAGTATTATAGTCTCATACAGCTGAAGTGAGACAGCGTAATCCAACCTCAGAGCTTCAGTTTAGCGTCGGGCTCAGTCGGGGTTTGGACCAAAAAACAGAATGCTTGTTGTGTTCTAGTCAGGCTTAGTTACTACTTCCAGTTTAAGAAATATACAGCCTGAGCTGCAGTTCACTATCACCATCATCACTCTCTGCTGTGGTTACTCCAGCACGGTAACAGGTGGCTTGCTATTTGGTGCCATCTGCTGCCATTATGAATGTATATTGACATATTGAGATTTAAAAGTCTATACCCCACTTTTTGAGACATATTTGCAGGCTTCTATTATGGCCAATACAGTATCAATACTGGAATCAACATTGATGGCTAAACTAGGCAATTATCAATGAGTGTATAGATGCACATTAGTTGCAGAAGCACCAAGCAAACTCCATTTGCTTCTACCAACTCTCACTTTTTGCTTGGCATGCAAAGCTGAGGATGGGCTTTCAATTGAGGTGCTCTAAACTTGACAGAAGAGGCATTCATTTTAGTTTGATATGTCGTTATATGTTCTTTTTTAACCTTTGTTGTCAATGGAATTGGCGTTAACTGAACGAATGGTTGGTGTTAGCTAGGAGTAGCTAGAAGATTACCAGTCCAGAATTTTTTAACATTAGCTAAAGTCAGCCATTTTTAATTCAAAAATATGGGTTACTGAGAGCATTACCAAAGGTATGTCTTTATCTGTATAACAGTAGAGCATCTGCTTTATTTGTATGATAATCCATCAACAGTTCTTAAGATTTGTAACTCAAAACCACAAATGTCAGCCTCACAGTGGCACTAGAGGAAATTTCATCACCAAAGGCAGTAGGGTTCATCTTCTGGGCAACATGAATGTCTGTACAAAAACTGAGATTGGAGATATTTAATTCTGCACTAATGAAGTGGACATTATTATCCAAAAAAACTACTTCAACAATCTACTATGGTTATAGAACAGTTACCTAACTTTTACCGACACAACCGATTAATCAGATCTTTCTGCTAGGGGCTTCTTTATAAACACAATCTTATCATGGGTCAATTCTTTTTGTTATATATTTTGTTAAAAGCTATATAATGGGCATTTACGCTTTTTAATGATAGGACAGCTCAGACATGAAAGGGGAGAAAGACATGCAAGAAAACCGTCTGGAGTCGGAGCTGGAACCCTGGACCTTCTGCAACGAGGAATAAAACTCTATGTACAGTACAGTATGTGCCTGCTCTCGTTGAGCTAACCGGCCACAACAGGTGCCAATTACACAATGTTCTCAAACAAGCCTCAGGTGTAAATATGAATGTGATATAAGTAAATTTGAATATAGGGCACTGCAGTAACACGGTCACTGAGCTATAAAACTGCACAAAAACGTAGAACTTTACTGCTACCGATTGAGACAGGTAAGCAAGTAGCAGGTGTGATGCTCTCCTTTTCTCCACCAGTGTTTCTTTTTTGTGAATATAGAATCTTAAATGAATTCATTATATCTAATTCTTGAAATCTAAGAGAAACTAAAACAGTCTTTTTGTTGTTCTACATAGTTGTAAAGAAAAGATGAATGCCATCCAGGTAATTTCCTTGACCCTGCTGTCTGTTCTGGCAAGCCAATGCTCAGTTATCATGAAGGAAGATGCCCCCAAGCCTGCTGTTCAGGGAGGACTTTGATGTTGCCAGGGTGAATAACAAAGCTTTTAACTTACATATTCTGTAGGGAAACAAGGTAGAATTTCAGTTTCATTTATAACTTGAAATTCCATAAGTTAACAAATTAGGCGTTCCAGTGCGACCGCTTTCCCACTAGACATACATTGCCACTTTACGCGTCAAGATTCTGCAACTCTTCATCAACAAACTTAATGTGGTGTTTTTTTGTGTTCCTTGTGATTCCTCTGCAGTATCTTGGTAAGTGGTATATATCCAAAACTGCCAAAACTGCCTTCCCAAGTCTTGCTTGACCACCTACAGCTTGAGCCCTGGAGTTGGATTTGGTGTGTTAAACAGAGAGCTGCTGTGGAGTACTCCAGCTGCATTAAAATACATTTTTAAGATTTGGAAAAAATTATGTACTCTGGGACTTAATCAAAGAGATACAGGAGGTCTATTAAACTGTACATGGTAAAAAGAATAAAGTTTTGTGTGCAGCTAGTACCAGTAAAATTTGTCAGAAGTCTTATATTATTACATATTATTGGTAGTAACACTATTAGCTCAAAACAAAATATTTTAAATATATTCCATCAGTAAATGACTGTAAATTACATTAATTCAAGGAAATGTTAATTTACGTGAGTATTTTCAACTTCATACTTGAATCTACTATAGTTCAGAGGGAAAATGTTATTTTTTCTCCACTTCATTTATTTGACAGCTTAATTTTTACTTTACAGATTCAGACTGTACAGACAAAACACATGATCAAGTTATAAAATGTGATGCTGTGCTGACGATTGAATTATCCGGACAGTATTTAAAGTATTTAAAAGTGTGATCCATCGTTATCAGCTGTGACAATAAAATCCTCTGTCTTAAAAGCATCATTAATAATATTCACATAATATAACTGTGAAAAGGACAGTTCTGTCCAACAAGTACCTTTACTTTAATACTTTAACTACATTTTGCTGTTAATACCTTTGTACTGTATATTTAACTGTCTGTTTCTTTCAGTGCTAATGGGACCATTAAATCCGTCGTTGGCGTTGCCTTTGCAGAAGACCCCTCTGAGCCTGCCAGCTGCAGAACATTGAGAGTAACGACCCTAATCATTACATCCTGGAAAGATTACTATACTTTAACCTGTAGTTGGTGGCAACTTAAACAATACTTTACATGTGATAACAGACATTTGAAAACTTTATTCTCCTGTTCAGACTCTGCCATTGTTCCTCATTGGTGCTGTCCGACTACGACACCAACTACGCTCTGGTCTCACAGCTGCATCAGCCTTGGGGGCGGTTTTCATGCAGCGTATGCCTGTATCCTGAGCAGGCAGCCCACCCTGCCTGAAGAGACAATCAAAAGAGCTACAGGCACCCTGTCCTCTTTTTGGAGTCGGAGTGGATAAGCTGCTCACCGCCCGATCAGGATGCAGCTTACTGCAGCGCTATATGAACCAGTAAACAGACTGAAATAGTCTCTACAGATTGTGGTGCATTGTGGTGCATTTGATTGTACTTTTCAATGTTTGTTTCATGCTAAGCCAATACTATAAACATATTTCATCAGCATCTGTGTGGGCCTCTGTGCTGTCTGAATACAACGTTGATAATAAAGTAACTGATTGTTACCTTGCTACTATTTTTGCCTTTACTGAAATGACTCTTTGTTATACCCAACTTAAATAGCCATTAAGTTTTCCCCTCTGCTTAAAAAAACATGGAATTAGATCTGGAAGGTGGAAGTCTCTACCCATGTCCCTAATTGAGCGAATACACTGTATAAAAATGAATATCCTACCCAAATCTTTAAAATCTTTTTCTAACCTCTTCCCAACACCAATCCCAAAAAGCCTTCTTTAAAATTTGGATAGAAAGATTTTTTAGATTACTGTGGAATGGTAAAGAAGTTCTACAGTCAAGCTTAAACACCTATCCGAATCCTGAATCTCAATAAGGCTTATTAAAAAGTATTTTTTTTAACTGAACAGTCCAGCATTTGTAGTTAAAGTCAGCCATTTTTAACCCTTTCAACAATAGAGGGTACAGAAAGCATGACCAAAGGTATGGCTTTATCTATATAACTTTAGACCATCTCTGCTTTTTTGTATGATAATCCATCTACAGTTGTGAGATTTTTTCACTCAAAACCAAAACATATCAGCCTTACAGTGGCAACTAGAGTAATGTTCAGGGTTACCAAACTCAGGTAGGGTTCATCTTCTGGGCAACGCATAAGTGTCCAGACAAAAATGAGATTGAGATATTTTTCTCTGCACTAAAGAAGTGGACTGACCAACATTATTATCCAAAACCTATTTAAACAATCAACTGTAGTTATCAATTGCAGAACAGCTATCTAACTTTTACAAATCCTGTCATTGAGATCTTTTCTGCCAGAGCAGAGGCTTCTTGAAACACCAACTTTTTCAAACATATTTGCAGGCTTATATTTTGGCCCATACGATATTAATCCTGGAAACAACATTGATTATTAACTAGGGAAAATGTCAATGAGTTTACAGTTGAACATTGCAGCAGCACCACCATGCAGAATAATTTGCTTAGCACCAACTGTCACTTCCATTTGGCAATCAAACCTGAGGATGGAGTTTTCAAATGAGGAGCTCTAGACTTTAGATAAGAAGAAGCACAGAGATTCAGAGGTAACATTACTGAAATGATTGATATTGTGCAGTTTTGTGTTCTAGTCAACCTTTGTAGTCAATTTGAATGAACTTAAACTGAACTCGTTTATTTATTAGCTACTATCATCTAAAAATAAACAGTGAAGGATTTGCTAGCTACCATTAGCTTAAGTCAAAATAGAGGAATTCTCACAAACACAAATGTCAACCACAAAGTGGCACTTGAGGAAAAGTCATGGGGTCACCAAAGTCAGTAGTGTTTATCTTCTGGACAACATGAATGTCTGTACAAAATTGAGATTGCAAAGTGGACCGACCAACATTACTATCCAACTAATACTTTAACATCTCTGTAGTCGATACTAGAACAATTATCTAATTTTACACAACCTGTCAATCAGATCTTTTTTGCCAGAGGCCTCTTCAAATAGAAAATGTGAACAGGTGCCAATTCTTACACAACTTCCTCAACACAGCATCAGGTGTAAATTGTCAACGTGAAATATGTTTACATGAATATGAGGCCTCAAGCCAATCTCAAACCCCTCTCAGAATCACAATCCTTATTGGTATCACCAAAACAATTTCAATTACAAGGAACTTGCCTTGCTGTTTGGTGCATACAATAAACATGTTACTGTAAGAGGAAATGTTGCCCCACTGAACGAGGAGGGCTGAATCTACCTGATTTTTGTCTATATTTGGCTGTTCAACTCAGATCTATTTGGAAATAGAACAAGGGCTGACAATATGGAGAAAATCAGATATCAGGACTATTCTTGACTACATATTTCAATATTGCAAAGATAATGTAGGGTTGACTACTGGTGCTTTCACAAAAATATATATATTTTTACAATGAGACTTTAGATAAATAATGTGGTAAACAGTTTCAAGTGATATATACTGACTACGTTTACATGCATGAACAAACAGTGTGATGTTAAAACAAATCTGCAATTTGTCAAATGATATTCCTTCAAAATATTTTACATTTTTGTAAGAAAGTGGAGTTAGTATTTGCTTTGTTATTATTAATTTAGACAACGTAATTTTATATCATGATATCTTGATACATAACTTCATTACGATACAATTCCCATAAAAAGACCATAAATTATTATATTGAATTATCGCCCAGCTCTACCTAGAACACATTCCAGCATGAAACATATTGGACACTCTCATACAGCTGAAGTGAGACAGCGTAACCCAAACTCAGTGCTTCAGTTTACATTAACTGCATCGGGCTCGGGTCGGGTTTGGACCAAAAATAGAATGCTTGTTGTGTTCTAGTCAGACTTGAGTTACAACAATCCAGTCAAGAAATATACAGCTTGAGCTTCAGTTCACGATCACCATTGTCAATCCTCTGCTGTGGTTAGACCAGCATTTCATCCTTTTCATACCAAGTGGCTCGCTATTTGGGGGCCATCTGCTCTATTATGAATGTATATTGACATATTGAGATTTAAAGTCTATACACAATTTTTGAGACATATTTCTAGGCTTATAATTGGGCCAATAACGGTATCAGTCCTGGAAACAACACAGCTTTTTTCACTCAAAACAACAAATGTAAGCCTCACAGTGACACTTGAAGAAAGGTCATAATTCACTAAAATCAGTAGGGAAACATTACTGTAAAGTTAGTTTGATATTGTGCCTTATGTGTTATATTCAACCTTTGTTGTCGAAATTGATTGAACTTCAACTGAACTGAATAGTTTAATTGCTAGTTTGTATTATCCTAAAAAATGAACAGTCTGATTTGCTAGCTACCATCAGCTAAAGTCATACTAGAGGAGAATTGTCACTTTCGCAAACACAAATGTTAACCACAAAGTGGCACTTGAGGAAAGGTCATGGGGTCACCAAAGTCAGTAGGGTTCATCTTCTGGGCAACATGAATGTCTGTACAAAACTGAGATTCAGATATTTTTTTCTGCAATAAAGAAGTGGATATTATTATCCCAAAACTACTTCAACTATCTACTGTAGTTATCGATAGCAGAACAGTTATCTAAGTTTTACACACAACCTGTCAATCAGGTCTTTCTGCCAGAGCCCTCTTTAAACACAAAATGTTAACAGGTGCCAATTCTTGAAAAAATAATGCTACAGCCTAAGCATTGCACCCCCTGCTTCAAGCTATGCCTCCTGCTTCACGTTACACCTTCAAGCAGTGATTGGCTGGTACTCCTTGCCTCAACACATCCTTTTGATTGTATGCTATGCGGAATTATGAGTGCATCATTTTAGCTAAGTTAGTTACCTAGCTTAGCTTGCTAAAGCCACCATGCTTTAATGCAACACTAGTAACAGAAAATGAGCCCAGCAAAATTATCACTCATCTAGCATTAAATTGTTTAATTTTACACATTTAGCTGCTGGCTGGCTCATTAGTTAGCTTGCTTATTCCACCTTGCCTTAGTGCTACACTGATTACAGATAATGAGCCCCCCTGTCTAGGCTTGCTTAACAAAACATTTTATTGTTTGCTAGCTAAAATTCAGTTAGTTAGCTTGTAGCTATAAGACCTCGCCTCTGGGCCCTGAATTTATAGCCAAACAGGAGCCACTCTGAATTTTGTGGGTGTGAGGCATCTGGCCTACCTGTCAAATACATCAAGCTGCTTTTGTGACCTGCCAATCACCTTCCCTGCAATATAAACAATTTTAAAAAAGTTCACCTTGCAATGTAAAGTTTTTATATTAAACATTGCTTTGGACACCCAGATAACTAAGTTGGGCGCCCATTTATAGAGGTTTACTCAACGCAGCAGGCCTGGGTTCGACTCGGACCTGTGGCCCATGGTGTGGTGGTCATTCCACCCTCTATCCCCTTTTACTTTTCAGCTGTCCTGTCACTAAAGGCCTAAAATGTCCAAAAAATAATCTTTAAAATATGTATAAACTCCTCAGCTTTTTGAGTTGGCTCTGTTAACAATACTGAGTTTTCAATGAAACTGATCAATTCAGAATAAAATCATAATCTAAAGAAAACAAACTGCAACAAGAATATGTTTTACAGGTTTATTGCACTGACTTTGCATTAAGACAGCATAGTGTGTCATGTCATGAATCTAAGTCAACCTTCCTTATCCTTAAAGGCTGAAACAGGAGTGTCTCCGTTTACTGGTTCATAGCGCTGCAGTAAGTTTCATCCTGAATAGTGGGGACCATCTTGTCCACATTGATTCCAACAGAGGACAGGACACTGTCCAGCTCCTCTACGGTCTCCTCAGATAGGGTGGGCTTTCTGCTCATGATCCAGGAAAACTCTTTGCGGAACAGGCCAAATTCGGTGCAGCCGTAGACCAGAGAGTGACCCTCGTAGTCGGTGGACAGCACCCAGTAGGGACCAGGGGTAGATCCTGTATGAGAGACAGGTATTAGAGTCAAAGTGACCAGAATATTAAGTACATAAAAACTATTCAGAATGACTGAGTGAACCTCATTTGTAATAAATTAGACTTTGGTACCTTCAAAGAAAGAGACCTCCAGCTTGGCAGGCTCAGCGGGGTCCTTGGCCTTGGCAGAGCCGGTGATAGAACTAATGGTTCCATCATTACTAAAGAAAAGAAGACATGAATCAAAATGAATTTATAGATTTCCTTTCACTTTTAGGTAATTCTTTTTTTAAGCTACAATATATCTTACTAAATGCTTTCCTTTTATGAATTTGAGACGGTCTAACAGATCAGATTGTGATTCTGGTTTGGTCAAAGACATTCAATTCACATGATGTTTAACAGGAAAAATTACACAATGAGGATAAAAATACTTAAGTATAATGATACTAATTATTTCATTGACTGTGAAAGGGACAATAAGTGAGTAATTTTAATTTAAAATATGAGTTTTAAAGAATGTGATTCAAACCTTAAAATCTTAGCTTAACATTTTGACATTTAGGCAGCATGTACTCACAGCAGCTCACTGTTGAGGACCCCAACAACTCCAGGACTCTTCAGACTGTAGGTGGCAGTGCTGCACTCGCCTTTCTGGAAGAATGTTGGCAGCTTCTTGATCCCATACCATTTACCAAGATACTGCAGAGGAAACACAGGATTTCACAGTAAGAAAACTGAGTACTTAATTTAATATACTTTAATTGTTGAAAAACAGATGAGCTTCTCATGCTACCTAGTGTTAATTGAAAGGTCACGTTTAGTATTCACCCTGGAAGCATCAAAGTCGGCTTGAACAGCGGGTTGAGGACATTTTCCAGAACTCACTACTTGAGCGCTGGCTGCAACTACAGACAGCAGAGTCAAGGAAATCACCTGCATGACCTTCATCTTATCACCACAACCTGCAGGGAACAAAACACACAGCAACATTACCAAAATAATCAGCAACACAGGGGGTTGCTCTTGAATGATAATATCTGAGGGTTCAATCAAGGAAAGAGCAGGAGATGTAAAGAGGAAGAGTCATAGTTGCAGTCTGCTCACCTGTACAGTATGTAATGTAGTGTGCAGGACCTTCATGTTAGAGGGTCTTTTATAGATCTAAAGACCTGTGGCGTATTTATCACATTCTTCAGACCCTCCTCTTGTGTTTACTTGTAAAAGTGTTGAAGGGGTGAAGTGAGTCTGAGAGTTGACACCTGTTCAAACAAACTTGACACCTATTGACTCTGTCCATTCATTTTTTTTAGTATAATTTTTTAACAAGTCCCTTGGCCAAAAACCAGCAAGAGAATGTGAAAATTAAAAACAAATGTTGTAATTTTACTCCACTACATTTATTTGACAGCTGAATTTACTTTACAGATTCAGACTGTACAGACAAAACACATGATCAAGTTATAAAATATGATGCTATGCTGAAGATTGAACTATCCAACAGTATTTAAAGTATTTAAAGTGTGCTCCATCGTTATCAGCTGTGACAATAAAATCATCTGTCTTAAAGCATCAGTAATAATATTCTGAATCTGAATCTGAATCTCAATAAGGCTTATTAAAAGTATTTTTTTTAACTGAACAGTCCAGCATTTTGTAGTTAAAGTCAGCCATTTTTAACCCTTTCAACAATAGAGGGTACCAAGCATGACCAAAGGTATGGCTTTATCTGTATAACTTTAGACCATCTCTGCTTTTTTGTATGATAATCCATCTACAGTTGTTGAGATTTTTCACTCAAAACCAAACATATCAGCCTTACAGTGGCACTCGAGTAATGTTCATAGGGTTACCAAACTCAGTAGGGTTCATCTTCTGGGCAACATAAGTGTCCGTGCAAAAATGAGACTGAGATATTTTACTCTGCACTAAAGAAGTGGACCGACCAACATTATTATCCAAAAACTATTTAAACAATCAATTGTAGTTATCAATTGCAGAACAGCTATCTAACTTTTACAAATCCTGTCATTGAGATTTTTTCTGCCAGAGCAGAGGCTTCTTGAAACACCAACTTTTTCAAACATATTTGCAGGCTTATTTTTTGGCCCATACGATATTAATCCTGGAAACAACATTGATTATTAACTAGGCAAAATGTCAATGAGTTTACAGTTGAACATTAGTTGCAGCAGCAGCACCATGCAGAATAATTTGCTTATACCAACTGTCACATGCATTTGGCACCGTAAACCTGAGGATGGAGTTTTCAAATGAGGAGCTCTAGACTTTAGATAAGAAGAAGCACAGAGATTCAGAGGTAACATTACTGAAATGATTGATATTGTGCGTTTTGTGTTCTAGTCAACCTTTGTAGTCAAAATTGAATGAACTTAAACTGAACTGAATCGTTTATTTATTAGCTACTATCATCTAAAAAATAAACAGTGAAGGATTGCTAGCTACCATTAGCTTAAGTCAAAATAGAGGAGAATTCTCATTCACAAACACAAATGTCAACCACAAAGTGGCACTTGAGGAAAAGTCATGGGGTCACCAAAGTCAGTAGTGTTTATCTTCTGGACAGCATGAATGTCTGTACAAAATTGAGATTGAGACATCTGCACTAAAGAAGTGGACCAACCAACATTATTATCCAACCAATACTTTAACATCTACTGTAGTCGATACTAGAACAGTTATCTAACTGTTACACAACCTGTCAATCAGATCTTTTTGCCAGAGGCCTCTTCAAATAGAAAATGTGAACAGGTGCCAATTCTTACACAACTTCCTCAACACAGCATCAGGTGTAAATTGTCAACGTGAAATATGTTTACATGAATATGAGGCCTTGAGCCAAGCTCAAACCCCTCCCAGAATCAGAATCATTATTAGGCGTATCACCAAGAAAATGGTCAATTACAAGGAACTTGCCTTGCTGTTTGGTGCATACAATAAACATGTTACTGTAAGAGGAAATGTTGCCCCACTGAACGAGGAGGGCTGAATCTACCTGATTTTTGTCTATATTTGGCTGTTCAACTCAGATCTATTTGGAAATAGAACAAGGGCTGACAATATGGAGAAAATCAGATATCAGGATATTTTTGACCACATATATCAATATTGCAAAGATAATGTAGAGTTGACTATTGGTGCTTTCACAAAATATATATATTTTTTACAATGAAACTTTAGATAAATAATGTGGTAAACAGTTTCAAGTGATATATACTGACTACGTTTACATGCATGAACAAACAGTGTGATGTTAAAACAAATCTGCAATTCGTCAAATGATATTCCTTCAAAATATTTTACATCTTTGTAAGAAAATGGAGTTAGTTTTTGCTTGTTATTATTAATTTAGACAACATAATTTTATATCATGATATCTCGATACATAACTTCATTACGATACAATTCCCATAAAAGACCATAAATTATCATATTGAATTATCGCCCAGCTCTACCTAGAACACATTCCAGCATGAAACATATTGGACACTCTCATACAGCTGAAGTGAGACAGCGTAACCCAAACTCAGTGCTTCAGTTTACATTAACTGCATCGGGCTTGGGTCGGGTTTGGACAAAAAAGCAGAATGCTTGTTGTGTTCTAGTCAGACTTAGTTACAACAATCCAGTCAAGAAATATACAGCCTGAGCTGCAATTCACGATCACCATTGTCACTCCTCTGCTGTGGTTAGACCAGCATTTCATCCTTTTCATACCAAATGGCTCGCTATTTGGGGCCATCTGCTCCTGTTATGAATGTATATTGACATATTGAGATTTAAAAGTCTATACACTATTTTTGAGACATATTTCTAGGCTTATAATTGGGCCGATACGGTATCAGTCCTGGAAACAACACAGCTTTTTCACTCAAAACAACAAATGTAAGCCTCACAGTGACACTTGAGGAAAGGTCATGGCGTCACCAAAATCAGTAGAGAAACATTACTGTAAAGTTAGTTTGATATTGTGCGTTATGTGTTATATTCAACCTTTGTTGTCGAAATTGATTGAACTTCAACTGAACTGAATAGTTTAATTGCTAGTTTATATTATCTAAAAAATGGACAGTCTAGGATTTGCTAGCTACCATCAGCTAAAGTCATACTAGAGGAGAATTGTCACTCACAACCACAAAAGTGGCACTTGAGGAAAGGTTACCAAAGTCAGTAGGGTTTATCTTCTGGGCAACATGAATGTCTGTTCAAAACTGAGATTCAGATATTTTTTTTCTGCAATAAAGAAGTGGATATTATTATCCCAAAACTACTTCAACTATCTACTGTAGTTATTGATAGCAGAACAGTTATCTAAGTTTTACACAACCTGTCAATCAGATCTTTCTGCCAGAGCCCTCTTTAAACACAAAATGTTAACAGGTGCCAATTCTTGAAAAAAATAATGCTACAGCCTAAGCATTGCACCCTCTGCTTCAAGCTATGCCTCCTGCTTCACGTTACACCCCTTCCAAGCAGTGATTGGCTGGTACTCCTTGCTTCAACACATCCTTGTGATTGTATGCTATGCGGAATTATGAGTGCATCATTTTAGCTAAGTTAGTTACCTAGCTTAGCTTGCTAAAGCCACAATGCTTTAATGCAACACTAGTAACAGAAAATGAGCCCAGCAAAATTATCACTCATCTAGCATTAAATTGTTTAATTTTACACATTTATCTGCTGGCTGGCTCATTAGCGAGCTTGCTTATTCCACCTTGCCTTAGTGCTACACTGATTACAGATAATGAGCCCCCCTGTCTAGGCTTGCTTAACAAAACATTTTATTGTTTGCTAGCTACAATTCAGTTAGTTAGCTTGTAGCTATAAGACCTCCCCTCTGGGCCCTGAATTTATAGCCAAACAGGAGCCACTCTGAATTTTGGTGGTGTGAGGCATCTGGCCTACCTGTCAAATACATCAAGCTGCTTTTGTGGCCTGCCAATCACCTTCCCCACAATATAAACAATTTAAAAAAAGTTCACCTTGCCATATAAAGCTTTTATATTAAACATTGCTTTGGGCACCCAGATAACTAAATTGGTAGAGCGTGCGCCCATGTACTGTATAGGAGGTTTACTCAACGCAGTGGGCCTGGGTTTGACTCGGACCTGCGGCCCTTTGCTGCATGTCATTCCACCCTCTATCCCCTTTTACTTCTTCAGCTGTCTTGTCATTAAAGGCCTAAAATGCCCAAAAAATAATCTTGAAAATATGTTTATAAGCTTCTTAGCTTTTTGAGTTGGCTCTGTTAACAATACTGAGTTTTCAATAAAACTGATCAATGTGTAGTTCAGAATAAAATCATAATCTAAAGAAAACAAACCAGAACATGAATATGTTTTACAGGTTTATTGCATTGACTTTGCATTAAGACAGTATAGTGTGTCATGTCATGAATCTAAGTCACACTGCCTTACAGTCTTGTAAAGGCTGAAACAGGAGTGTCTCCGTTTACTGGTTCATAGCGCTGCAGTAAGTTTCATCCTGAATAGTGGGGACCATCTTGTCCACATTGATTCCAACAGAGGACAGGACACTGTCCAGCTCCTCTACGGTCTCCTCAGATAGGGTGGGCTTTCTGCTCAGGATCCAGGAAAACTCTGAGTGGAACAGGCCAAAGTCGGTGCAGCCGTAGACCAGAGAGTGACCCTCGTAGTCGGTGGACAGCACCCAGTAGGCACCAGGGGGAGATCCTGCATGAGAAACAGGTATTAGAGTCAAAGTGACCAGAATATTAAGTACATAAAAAACTATTCAGAATGACTGAGTGAACCTCATTTGTAATAAATTAGACTTTGGTACCTTCAAAGAAAGAGACCTCCAGCTTGGCAGGCTCAGCGGGGTCCTTGGCCTTGGCAGAGCCGGTGATAGAATTAATGGTTCCATCATTACTAAAGAAAAGAAGACATGAATCAAAATTAATTTAAAGATTTCCTTTCACTTTTAGGTCTTGAGTGTATTTTTTTTCAAGCTACAATATATCTTACTAAATGCTTTCCTTTTATGAATTTGAGACGGTCTAACAGATCAGTTTGTGATTCTGGTTTGGTCAAAGACATTCAATTCACCTGATGTTTAACAGGTAAAATTACACTATGAGGATAAAAATACTTAAGTATAATAATAATACTTATTTCATTGACTGTGACAAGGACATTAAGTGAGTAATTTTAACTTAAAAATGAGTTTTAAAGAATTTGATTCAAACCTTAAAATCTTAACATTTTGACATTTAGGCAGCATGTACTCACAGCAGCTCACTGTTGAGGACCCCAACAACTCCAGGACTCTTCAGACTGTAGGTGGCAGTGCTGCACTCCCCTTTCTGGAAGAATGTTGGCAGCTTCTTGATCTCATACCATTTACCAAGGTACTGCAGAGGAAACACAGGATTTCACAGTAAGAAAACTGAGTACTTAATTTAATATACTTTAATTGTTGAAAAACAAGCAAGCTTCTCATGCTACCTAGTGTTAATTAGTAGCAAAGAAAGGACACGTTTAGTATTCACCCTGGGAAGCATCAAAGTCGGCTTGAACAGCGGGTTGAGGACATTTTCCAGAACTCACTACTTGAGCGCTGGCTGCAACTACAGACAGCAGAGTCAAGGAAATCACCTGCATGACCTTCATCTTATCACCACAACCTGCAAGGAACAAAACACACTGCAACATTACCAAAATAATCAGCAACACAGGGGGTTGCTCTTGAATGATAATATCTGAGGGTTCAATCAAGGAAAGAGCAGGAGATGTAAAGAGGAAGAGTCATAGTTGCAGTCTGCTCACCTGTACAGTATGTAATGTAGTGTGCAGGACCTTCATGTTAGAGGGTCTTTTATAGATCTAAAGACCTGTAGCGTATTGATCACATTCTTCAGACCCTCCTCTTGTGTTTACTTGTAAAAGTGTTGAAGGGGTGAAGTGAGTCTGAGAGTTGACACCTGTTCAAACAGACCTGACACCTTCTGACTCTGCCCATTCACCACCACTTTTGTATTTTAGTATAATTTTTTAAGAGGTCCATAAACCACCAAGAGAAAATTACAAACAAGATCCAAAACATAAAAATGTAGCTGAGTGGTCCAGACAGTAAACCAGAGTCAAGCAGCTAAGCTGATATTCTGTGAACTAAATTCATTCATTTTTCATGTTGTGGACTTAGGAGGCCATATTTCCCCTTCATAGATTTGGTTGAGTTTAAAATTAGCATCTGCTCAGTTACATCCATCCATCTTCGTCCACTTATCCGGTATCGGGTCGCGGGGGCAGCAGCTCCAGTAGGGGTCCCCAAAACTTTCCTTTCCCGAGCCACATTAACCAGCTCCGACTGGGGGATCCCGAGGCGTTCCCAGGCCAGGTTGGAGATATAATCCCTCCACCTAGTCCTGGGTCTTCCTCGAGGCCTCCTCCCAGCTGGACGTGCCTGGAACACCTCCATAGGGAGGCGCCCAGGAGGCATCCTTACCAGATGCCCGAAATTACCTCAACTGGCTCCTTTCAACCCAAAGTTCTACTCCGAGCTCCTCTCGGATGACTGAGCTTCTCACCCTATCTCTAAGGGAGAAGCCAGCCACCCTCCTGAGGAAACCCATTTTGGCCGCTTGTACCCTGGATCTCATTCTTTCGGTCATGACCATCTGCTTATTTGCATAGCTTAAATATTTTACATTTCTCCCCCAAAATTGTGATCATAAAGATAATTTGTATGCCATGCATGTGAGAGATAGTTGCATAATCACTTTAACTTTAAATCTCCATTTAAAGAAAGTAATGTTAGGAAATGTGCATATTCACTTATTCCTTGCAGAGTTAGTAGATTGAGACCACTATCAGAAGGTGGTCTCAATTGTCTCATATGTCTCATCAAGAAAGTGAACAAACACATTTCCCACCTTAAAAGCACTAGCTGCTATATTCAAAGAACCAGGTTTGATGCCTTTTAGCAGCAGAGTTTGCCTTTTTATCAAGCCATTGAAATAAGGCATTCTGGTTATTATTAACTACAACAAACTTTACTTTTACCAGCATTGTCTTTCGATCTCCAAAACATTAATGTCTCTTTTTTAAACATGTATAACTTACAAGTTATTAAAACAGATAGCATCTGAATATAATTATTGTTATGTTGTTGCACTCCCAGTTTCTATTCATGACAAACTTTATTTTTAACTGAGAAATGGCCTCTGACCTTCAAATGTGCCACTTTCTCAGACATGTTTGACCTTGAAAATAAAGGCAATGGGAATTGTATCTTTGTTTAAGGATAACCGCAGACTGTATCAGCTTAACCAAACAGTCACCTCAGTCTCTGTGGTGATAACACTACTACTTACTATCATATTATCACAATGAAGAATGTCTTGTTTGGTTCAGGTTACATAAATTAGGTGTATTTAATGTAATGTCATCAACGTCTACCTAAATACATTAAATCAAGTGTAATGATCAAATATGTTTCCTGATCTTCCTTTAAAATATTACGTCTGTGTTCCATGGAGCATGAGATCATTAAATTGGCACTTTTAGAAAGAAACAAACTTGTTTAATATGCTCCACTTAATTCAGTATTTAAATATAATTATTAGAAATTAATCCAAATTAATTGGATTTTTATGCAATTGAAGAACAAATATGCACTTAATGCCCCAAAGGCTGAAAACATCCTTTTTTTGGGTACATTTTTGCACATTTTAGTGAGCAGAGCAAGGTAAAGGAATTGTTTTTCTGTTTTCTGTCTTCTTTTGGTCTTTTAAACCAATAAAGGCCTAAAATGCAGCCAGTCACATACACAGAGGCACTTTCTGGCTAACAACCATTTGCTTACCATTTCAAGTTCTCAACAAATGAAACCTTTGTGATGCCTAGCTGTTATTTAGCTGTTTGTGGATTTGGTGTTCTGTATTATACTGAAAAGCATTTCCGATACACTACAAATACCCTCCATACTTTCCATAATAAGTCATTATTCAGATTTTTTTTAAATCATATGTTTCACTCTTTTTTTTTAAAGGAGATTGATTTTTAGTAACTTTCAATTATTGAAATATATTCTCATTATAATATTGTTATTCTTTTTATATTCAATTATTCATTTTTCAGTGTAAAAAAATACAGTAACGCTTCTCTTAGAAGCTGTATATTCAGTTTAGGTGAAAAGTCACAGCTGGTGTTGCAACCTCTGTTGTGTTTGTGTACACAGGTGCCAGGAGCCCCAGCATGGCCATGTGCGGTGACATGTGAGTCTTTTTTACTGTAGCTGTCATGTAACCCTGTCAATCATGCATATTGACGTTCCTGTGTCATGTTTATCCCACAAAAACACACACACACACTTAATTTAAACTGTGTTTTTGATATGCAATAAGTTTGAAAAACTGATTGATGGATTGATTCATTGTAAGTCATATGTACACGTCTGTATGTTACATTGTGTAATACTTCCAATTCTACTTCCAACTTTCTTTTGGAAAAACAACTAATAGATTAATTTTGGTAAATCAATGAGAAAGCATTTGCATCAGCATCAGCATTCAGCAGCAGAATATATATACATATATGTATATATATATCAATGTCTATAGTATATCTACAATATCAGGGTACTGGCCCAAGTAAGTGGGACAGGGCCATAATTAACATATCATTAATTATAGTTCATAGTTAATAATTAATTAATACACCTACATACAATACAAAATCTTTTTATAAAATCTTTGGAGTAAGCACCATGGCCACACAATGCTGCCAGTGTGGTAGTAGGCTTTTCTTCTTGTAGGAATAAAATCATGTGCTTATCTGTGCACCATGTAAACAAGAAGGTGGGTACGCGACAGGAAGAGGATGTGAGGAGGCTTTCCCTCAGAATAGACCTTTTTTGCAGCAGTATTTAATAACGTTAATTATAGCTGCATTCCACTTAGAGAAGGGCCCTGGTATTGTGAATGCTGGCTCACTAGAATAAATACTGGGAGACTTAAAGAAGACAATGTCCAATTTTCAGATTAAACGTGGTCAAAGTTTCAAATTATGAGGTAAACGCTAAGTAAAAGTAATCCCTGTGAGCAAAACCCTCAGAATTCAGACCGTTCTGCAAACTGCTTCCAACATTTTTTTTCTACTCTTGGCTCAAACTTACGTCACCTCGTGCCGGAATCCTATATTTGGTTGTCTGCTCCGGGTACGTTATTGCAAGTTTTTACTTCACATACACTGCTACATGTAGCTACATGCTAACGTCAGGGAGAGCTGTAATCTTGGTTGCCGATGTTGTTCTTTTCTCCTCAATTTCAGATCACATTCTTACTGGAACATGTCAGATTGTGTAGATTTTGGTTTAGATGGCTTTTATTGGTGATTTTTCGAGTGGAAAGTGCTGATTTACAGACATTCTCCCGACTGCAATGACGGATACAGAGACGCCGAGAGCACAGATGGAGATGAGTCTTTCACATGGCCCCTTTCTTAATCAAGCAGTTTTAGCACCTGAATCTAACCAAACTGCAACCGTTCTGAAGGTGTGTCATGCATGTTCAAACTCAAAATAGTAAGCATTGTTTTGCTAAGGTTTCCGGGTTGAACAACATGTTTTCCGAATGGGTGTGAAAGAATATACAACAGGCTTTGAGATAAGATTGATCTTGTTCTCATTCAATGAGTAGTGAGGTGTCAACTTATGGTATAAAAATGACAGCGGACGACCAGGACCTCACATAGGGTGAATACGGGTGCAGCCGCAATGGGCAGTATGAAAAAATAAAATTAACGTTAAAGCATGAAAATTAGCATAATAGGTCCCCTTTAATTAAACAATTTTTCACCTGGGCTTTTCCTATTATAAGACAAAATGACTGCTGTTAAAAAGGTCCACTGTGGCTATTGTCTAGTTAAGTTAAAGAATGTGCAACATGAGTAGTGATGCAATCATGTCTCAAAATGAGGAGAACTTGATGAAAAACAGCCTTGTTTTTTACCACTGAATCAACTCTCCATGTGATAGAATATGGAAACAAAAACTATGAATTGCAAGCATGTGATGTGTGTTTGGGCTGAATGCTTTGCTGGTATACTCCAGTGTCATCTGCTTATTTAATATTCCTTAGCCTTTTGACATTTTTTTTTCTCCATCTATGAGCCAGTATACCAGTGGGGTCGGTTCTTTCTTTGATCATCTACTGACCAGTCTGGGTCATTGTCTCCATCCAGGGAAAAGCCCGACGCCTCTGCTTCAACCAGGCTTTGATGTATCCATGTGCAGTCATTCCTCTGAAGTGTATTAGTTGAAAATTGAGCTTTTTGATCTTTCTCTTCTTTAATTTAACCTTGTTTGTAGCCATGGAACTTTGTCTGAAAGCAGACAGCATTTAATGGAATTTGCATTTAATTGACAGTGCTTGGTTTAATTAAATGCAGTTTACTGCACCGGGACATTTCAGATATGTAAATGCTGGGCTATAGACTAAGATTCTGATAAAACACTGTATGAATACATTTCATTTCATTTCATTTCATATATTTATTATACAGGAAAGTTTGAAAAAGTAACATTTCATTACAATATAAAAACGGGCCTGACTCAGTTTAAAAACTGGTTTTCAGCAGGTTCCTGTTCTGCAGAAACATAAAACATGGTTACAGCACGTCAGGACAAACATCAATACAAAAAATCGACACAGAAAATATACATCGACAACTGAAAACAACAATACAGTTACACAAGGAAAAAGACATTTATACAAAACATCAGCTGGGCTAGACAAATTCGGACCGTGCAAACGAGACCTGGACAATACATAAACGAATCAATTAGTGCATGCAGGTGTAACTGTTAAGAAGGAGCTGTTTGTATGCCTTTTTGAAATATGTGATGGATGATAGTGTTCTGATGTACAATACATGTACGTGTATTACAGTAAAGTCAATGCCACAGAAAGAAAACTCATTTATCTACTCCTTTAGTTGAATCTGTGCACCTTGCCAGGATGAAAAATTACTTTTTAAGCTGCCTACAGATTATCTGCTGAAAAACCACAAGGTAGGGCGCAGAGCAACGAATTGCATTAACATGGGTCATCCACGCAATAGCTGCCAAGACATTTCACTCTGAACCAGAGATCTCAACCAGTTGGTGGCACTAGATAAAAAAAGTCAGAGGGTCACCCATGCTTTAACAATTCATCCTGTAAATTATGAATAAATGTCTGAATCAAATTGAATCCCCTTCAAACCAAAATGTTAACCTTATGGCACAAGATGAAATTCAATTGTTTTTTAGATATTTTAGTCTCTAGAGCCATGTCGCAAGCACGGCTAAAAAGTGCTGTTTTATTAAATTATATCAACATTAAAATTGGCGTCTATTTGCAGCTGTGTGTGTAAAGACTTGAGAGTCACATAAATAAATGCACATTCCTGCCCATCTGGAGAACATCCAGATTGTTTTATAACATTTCCACTGCTGTGTCCCCCATGACTCCACTTTGCTAATAGTTCACTTCATGTCTGAAATAAAGCTGGCTCTACACAAAGACAGTCATTGATGACATAGAGTCGCACTGCTGCAAAATCTTGCAGAGAGCAACGTCTTCAATTCAAATCCTGGGATTTGTCCGAGGGAGAGAACATATATCTGAACCACCAGGCCACAGAGGTGAGAACATATATTTTGGGATGTATATAAATAATAAAATGACAAACAGTTTACTCAGTTATCACTTTGGAAACTTTTTTGTGAGGAAAAGGATTCACTTGTTGAAAGAAATTGTGCAGACAAACGTTAACTTTCACATGTAAATTAATTACTTTTTATATTGTTTTAAAATCCTTGTTCTTCTTCACACTAGTTACCTCTGATTATATTTTTTTGTCAGATTGCTATGCAGATATTTGTGCCTTATCAACGCATACTGTAGATTTAATTTAAGATTTAATTTGTATGTGTTGGTGTATAAAGTCTTGCAGGTAAAAAAGGCCTATCTCAACCATGAAGTTATCTTTTGTTGGGGTTTTTGCCTTCATCCTCCCACTCATCAGAGCTCAGGTGCCCCATTGGGGTCCTTGTCCAGAACCAGCTGTTCAACCAGCCTTCAACCTTAAGCAGGTACAGGCTACTTTGTACAGAAAATGATACATACATTGGCAGACTGATGCCCAGAGGTGTCCCATGGTGGTGTGTGGATGACATAAACAGCTTTTTTTTCTCTTGTGCTATTTCCAAAGGGTAAAAAAGACTACAAACTGTATTTTAACAATGTAACATTTTACTGAATCCCCTAAAGTGTGAAGATTTATTCATACTCTCGACTCACAGCACTCTGAATTGTCTTTGAACTTATGTGCATCTTTGCCCTCACAGTTCATGGGGAGATGGTTTGAAATTGCCAAACTGCCGGCCCAGTTTGAGAAGGGCCGGTGCATTGAAACCAATTTCACTTTGACGACAGACAACTCTATTCGAGTGGTCAGCTCTGAAAAACTGTGAGTCCTATCAGCAATTTTCTTTGTGCAAATATGGAATCGAGAAGTAGTATTTGCATGGTGTGTATTTCCCCTAATCCAACATGAAACTTGACTGTTTGAAATAAAACAGAAAAGGAGAGCTGAGGAAAATTGAAGGGACTGGAGTCATAGAGGATATGAAGAACCCAGCAAAACTGGGAATAAGTTATTCCTACGGTGAGAGACATATTTGATACATTTTTAAAAATAAATGCCACTGTTGCGTGTTGTTTAGGGAGTCAATTGATAATGTTAGTGTGCTTGTTAAGATGAACATGCATCTTCCTTTATCTCCTTGTGTCAGATCATGAGAAAACATTATAGGTGATCTGCTTTTTTTGGTTTGGTTTTGTGCTTCTTACAAACACACAGTCCTGCCCTACTCTCCTTACTGGATCCTGTCCACTGACTACGTGAACTCTGCCCTGGTGTATTCTTGCACGGACATCCTGAGGCTCTTCCACGTCGACTTTGCCTGGATCCTGGGCCGAACACGAACCCTGCCTGACACCACCGTTGAGGAAGCTATGAACACCTTTGCCAAGAACAACATTGATGTGAGCAGGATGATTCCCAGCAAGCAGCAAGGCTGTGACAAAACTCTCTGAGCAGCAATGGAAACGCAGAACAAGATGGTGCTGTTGACAAGAGGGAAAACAATTTATCATCCATTTCAGAAAAATCTTTGACTAATATTTAGATAATTGTAACGAGGGATGTAGTGGAGGGTAGACTCAACTCAGTAACTCAGTTTGTTTATGATTGAAAACACAGCTTTCCTGCCTTTTTCAAAAAATGAAATGTACAGCACAAAATAACTGCATGCCTATACTGTGCATTATAGTAAGTATAAAGCATATAGTAAGTGAAGTCATAGTTATAACCACATTTTTATTTAACACATCATCCCTGGTTGCAATACTACATATTGTGCATAATGTTGTGTCCAGTTTTAACCATTTAAAGATTTTAATTTTGAAATGTTTGCAGTTTGATTTTCAGTATAAAATAGAATAATCATATTGGAATTAAATCTGATGTTTACACAAACTGGAAACATAAAGCATCCAATTAGTCAATAAAAGTCAGTGACACTTACTTCATTTGATCTTCTTTGATTCTGTGCAGCATCTTTCTAATGAAAATATATTAAAATACACATCAGAGTGCAGTGTAGGATTGCCTCGGTGATTTCTGGACCACGTAAGAGTAAGTGTAAGTGTTAAAAGTAAAAGTGTGTGTTAAAAGAATTCTGAAACAATTGTTACAATTAAAGCTTACTTGGAAACTTGCTGCGGAACCTTTGTGTCTTCACTCGACTTTTTACGTCGGATTTATTTTCACACGGCACCGCTCTGGCTTGACTGTGTTAGTGATGGGACAACCGGCTCTTTTACGCGAGTCGGTTCAACCGGACGGTCATCGGTTCACGTTTCCATGTACAAATTCATCTAAAATGCACGAGTAATAACATCCTTTGATTACATAGACTCGAGTGATCGCAAGGTTACATTCGTTCTCCTCGTGACAGCCTACCTACCATGCAGCCTGCAACATTCACTTTTTTTTTTTTTTTTTTTTTTTTTTTTTTTTTTTTATTTATAAACCAGAACATTAATGACATATAAAAGTATAAAATACAGACATAATAAACAAAACAATACAATTCAATTTGCCAGGGGAAGCTTAAAGGTCATTAGAAAGAGAAGGAGGACCAAATGCTGACAGTTTTAACTGCCTTCTTGTTAAGAGAGCCCGAAATCAGATTTATATAAAGTACAACTTCATGGAAAAAAAGAATAAAATTAGGTTTTTTTGAACTGAATTTACATTTGTGAATATGAAATTTTGCCAAAAGAATTAATAAATTTATAATAAAAATCTTTTCTTTACCTTGAGTTTTATAAAAACAAAATACCACATTCTCCCACAGTAATGCAAAGTCTTTATAGATATGGTCAATGATGAATCTGCTGAAGTTTCGCCAAAATCTTCTGGTGTGTGAACAATACCAAAAAAGGTGTAAAACGGTTTCTGGGTGATCTTCACAGAAAGAACAGTTTGTATTGATGTCTCTTTTAAATTTTAGCATGTAATGACTTGCAGGGTAATATCTGTGAATTATTTTAAATGATACTTCTTTCACCTTGTTCACTATCAGGTATTTGTGAGGAATCATCCAAACCTTTTTCCAGTCAATGTCATTAACAAATCGGTTCCAATAAAATGTAACATTTGGAGTGGAAACAATTTCTTTCTGAAATAAAGCACGGACGTTCTTATTGTTTCGAGGAAGTTGGGAAAAACAGATTTTTCCAACTGGTGATTCAGCCACATCGAGGGGAGGGAGACAGCAGTATGAGGAAGTCTAACAGCACATCTGAAAAGCATTATTGTACCTGAAGGAATGGCGTCAAACACAATAGCGAATTCTCTTGGCGTAACAGGAATGTTATATGTTGATAGAAACTCACTGTAAGTGAAAAAGTTGCCCCTCTCCATTAAACAGCTGATCCACCAGCAGAATCTGATTAAGTACCCAATTTTCAAAGAAAAGTGATTTGTTTTTATATAATATATCTCTGTTATTCCAGATTAGGTATCTGTGAGGTGAGAAGTTATGCTTATAAATTAGACACCATGCTAAAAGGACCTGTTTGTGGAAGGTGGATAGTTTTACAGGGAGTTTGTCTACATTATAGTTACAGTTCAAAATAAAACTCAGACCACCGAAGCGAGAGAATATATAGTGGGGGATAAAATTCC